>CAUYRH010093949.1:0-23474 GCA_963574655.1 Perodicticus potto
TGAAATCTCTCCCTCTACCAGGAGCTTTGGTGTTTTCTGTATTCTTTTCTGTAAATCAATTCTGTCTTACCACGGAGGGGTGGTGGTGGGGGGAAATAATGTAATGAAGAATAATAAAATACATATATTTAAAAAAAAAAAGAAAATGTTTTTATTCATATGGATAAAGAGAAAGACACTTTTAACTTCCTATAAGTTGTTCCCAAAAGCATTAAGTCAAAAAACTGAAGTGTCTACTCATTTAAACATTGTCGTAGTAAAAACTTAACGTTGGCTTGTTATGAGTTTTAGGTGTCAATTTTTAACAGGAGTGATGAAAATGTTAGGCCATTAAACTTAACAATTTTCTATTACTCATAGGGGCAGGAAAAGGCAATGTTATTTTATTTATAAAGCCTCAGTCACCTTTCTTCTTATGCTTCCAAGGGAGAATATTATGTAGCCAATCACTATGTTGAATTGACATACTGCTTGGAGTATGATCCTAAAGTTATTTGTTTTTGCTTCCTATCACTGCTTAATTCTATTCATAGCCTAGTTTTTCTCCTATCCCTACATGAAAATTTGTAGAGGTTCTGAAATCTTACTAGATACCTTCAGTCTCAAAATGAAATGTCACTTGAGAACTAAAATACTCTGCCCATTAAAAGAGTGAAAATGGCAAACTTGATTTGCTATGAAAGTGTCTCTGCTGCCCCTGACTTGGCCTCCACAGATGGGCAAGGTTCCTACTGGGGGCAATTGGAAGGTGTCTTCCTTCTTTCTCTGCCCCAGAGCTTTTAATTCTTCAGCTGGTTTCTGCAGTGTCTGACCCCTTGGAGACACAGGGAAAGCCGAGAGCAAAGGATGCCAGGAAAGACCTCAAAAATTCCCCTGAGCTCATGTCTATACTTTCAAGACTTGAGGGAATTTAAAACTTATTTATCCTTATTTGTAAATTCTTTGGAGACTTCTGTATACCTTCTGCACACCCCACTCCTACTTTTCAAATCCGGTTCCCTTGAGAAGATAAATGTCCAGGGAATCCAGTGACACTCCTAGCATCCCTTTTCCCTGTAGTCCTCTGGGATCCTCAGATAGAGAGCAAAATGTTTTAATATCTTTGACTTTGGCAGTCTCTGAGAATATAGTAACTTCACAACCTCTGACCTCACTCTGTCAATCCTTCATACATCTCTACTATGACTCAGTTACCAGTGTTCCGAGAATTTCCTTACCTGGGGCTCTGCAGACGATAAGAAGATACAGGGGCCATTGTGGTGATTTCTCTAAAGCCTCCTTCTCTTAGATCAGAGATAAAGAGCAGATATTCTATTTTGTCCCCTTTGAGTTGGGGCAATTTGAAGCATTTCTCTCTCCCAAGGAAGTGTCTTCAAAAATACTCTTGATTTCCCATCATCAAACTCTTTTACATTCTCCATGAGTATGAGCATGAGGCGTTTCAGACACATCCAAGTGGCGCCTGTGGCTCAATGAGTAGGGCGCTGACTCCATATACTGAGGGTGGTGGGTTCAAACCCGGCCCCAGCCAAACTGCAACAAAAAAATAGCCGGGCGTTGCGGCGGGCACCTGTAGTCCCAACTACTTGGGAGGCTGAGGCAAGAGAATCACCTAAGCCCAAGAGCTGGAGTTTGCTGTGAGCTGTGATGCCATGGCACTCTACTGAGAGTGACAAAGCGAGACTCTGTCTCTAAAAAAATAAACAACAAAATATTTTTCCCAAACTGGAGCTAGCAATGCCTTGAAAATGTGTTTCACCTGAAACTTTCCATTAAGCATCTTCTTAAATAAATAACATTAAGGGATTTTACTCTCTACCTAGTCTTGTTTATATAGAGATAAATCTGTTTCCTGTCTGGTATGTGAGAACTTATGAACATAGTTCCCTGAAACATTATTATATTTGCTGATATTAAAACACTGTGCATGGTTTCTAGTTATGTAAAATGAAAATAATTGATGTATAAAATGATGTATTTACAGGTGGCCTTTGAAACTTTAGATCAAAATGCTCTAAATCAGACTTTTCATGTCATTATCAAAGCTATTAAACATTCCCATCACCATGGTTTGAAAAGAGATGCTTATTTTTAATTTTCACACCTAAAAAAATACGGGATCAGAAATGTTATAAAGAAATTCAAGACCAGGAAGTACATTCTAGGGTATTCTGAACCTCCATTAATCATTATGATAGTCACTAGCCACATGAGGTTATATAAATTTAAATTTAAGTTAACTTAAATTAATAGAAAGTTAAATATTCTAATTCTTAAGTGTGGTAGCTACATTTCAAGTGCCCAACAGTCATAATTGGCTATGAACTACCATATTGGACAGCGTAACTATAAAAAGTTGGCATGATAATAGAAATTTCTGTTAAGCAGCCTGCTCCCAAGAAAGGAGCCACAATTAGACCTGAGTGCATGGGTCAGGAGGGATAGAGGAATCTTTGCGAGTTGAATGTTGGAGGAAGAGTTTGTCCATATAAATGATTAAATGGCCTTTCTGGGATTGTACAGCTTGTTTTGGTGCAGTGGTTTAGGAAGGTTTCAAGTTGGGGAGTGTATTACAGGATGGTTCTGCTGAATTACAAGGAATTTATCTTGATCTAACTAGATCTAGACCTAACCTCCTCCGAGAAGCTGAGAATCTTAAAAGGCCCGAAATGAAGACTTGACATGGTGCAAATTGAACTCACGGCTACATGTTAACATTTATTTTTGAAAGAAACTCACTCAATTTATAACATAAGTATGAGATATTTCCATTTTCTTTTCCTATATCCTTAAAATAGTTAGGATTTAGATGCACAGACATTTATCCGGAGGATGAGATCTGTTGTCACAGCATGTAAGATGTCATGGAACTTTCCTAGGGAAAATTGTGATGCAGCTCCTCTTTTGAAAATTTTTTATTCTTCTTTGCCTTTTAAAATTGACTTCTTTTGTTTTAAAAGAGCAGGAAAGGATGAGATAAAACCTGGAGATGATGAAAAAATATATCCTGTTTGTTTTCTGTACAAAACAAAAGGTTAGAGCTATTATTTTTTTCTTCAAAATAAAGCAAATAACTCTTTGGTCATCTATAATAGGGCAGCACTATTTTGAACAGTTTGATGTCATTTCTACATCCCTCAAGGAAACAAAGGGGAAAGTCAGAGGAAAGGGAAAGGCGGCTTTGATAAGTTATGCCAGTCGCTGGTCCCTGAGAGTGAAGCATCCTGTTTTTATCATGTGGCTGAAAAACAGTAGGAAAAAAATTCACTGTGATCAATGGTATCCATTCTTTTGTTATTTCACAGTTACCTGCCACAATTCCCTAAATAATCAAACTAAATGAGGGCCTTTTTAGTGACAACTGTGAAACAATGGGCCAGACTGGGAAAAGGTCAGTGGAAAATCACAGTTGGAGGTAAAGAAAGAGTAGTGACAAGCTAGAGAAATCTCATGATAGGAATAACATTCAGAGTCAGGAATGTCTGTCGTTACTAGATTTTATGACTGTTCCATTAATGCCATCAATTAATACTTTCAAAAAATCAGCAGGCTATAGTACACATAAAAAGAATTCGAAAAATTAATGCTCATATAAATGAAGAATTCTTTCCAAACAAAAATGGCTTTTAAATTGACTTTTTGTGGATCCTAGGATTGCCCTATCCATGAATCATTCAATCATTTAAAAGGACTGCTAGCAAAATGACCTCAGGGATTGCTACCATTTGGAATTCATAACCATACAGTTGTCTTATCTCTGGGTGTCCAGGTGCATTTCCATAGCATTTATCAACACAGCATCTATAGGATGTCACTTCAGCACAAGTACATGGGCCGCAATTACAGAAGAAACACCCCTTCACCTGTCTCTATGGATCAGACTGTCTTTCTAGAACAGGCTCCTTGTTGGCACAGAAAGCAGTGAGCAAAATCTCTACGCTTTAGTACCTTTAGGAATATTTAAAGCAAAACCTTAATTTCTTTTCTTTGTCTATATGATTCTTTAATTAATACAGGATTATTTGACATGGAACTATCTAGTAACTAATTTGTCTGTATTCCTAACATCTTTTTTTGGACTTGGAAGAAATATAACAGAAAAATTCAATCACCTGGATGTTTATTTTATTTGCCACCAAACAGCTGGATATTTACACACATCAAGGTAATAATATCCTTCAATGCTTTTAGTGTGAATTGTGCACGCACTGCCTTAGATCAGAGGCAAGATCACTTAAAATCATTCTGCAGAGCTATTCATCCAATTAAGCTATTACCAAAAGGGAATATGATTTAAGCTTCTGCCATTTAGAACATTATTATGATTTATATGGAACTGGTTACTACTTTAAAATTTCTGTACATATTTTTTACCTCTATTATAGCTTCAAGCCTCCCAGTGAATTGAAAATATTCAAGGATTTAGACAAGTCCCAGTGGACTGCCACTGGGAATGAACAGAAGGTCTTTCTCCCTCCCCCCCCTTTTCCTGTTTTCAAGTAACAAGGCCAGATATATGGTTGTGAGACAACACAGAAGCAGTGTCAAGAAAACCATTTTGCTCAAGGGACCTGGCAGCTGAACTTTCCCTAAATGCTTTTAAAAAGAAATATATATATATATATATATATATATATATATATGTATGTATATATACCAATTTTAAACAAATCCAAAGATTTGTGAAACCCTTGTTCACCTCATGATGTTGCTGTAGATATGAATGTACACCAAATGAGGTAACAGATTAAAAAATGTCGATCCATAAACTCTCTTGAGTTTTCTAACAAGAGATCTGGGAAGTTTAAAAGCAGATCAGGTTTCTCAGAGATTATTAACTCTGGACTGCATTTCAAAGTATATCAAGTCTTGCCTGATTTATACCAAACAGAAGGGTATGTACTACCAGACTAAGCAGACAGAACTCATAAGAACTGTAATAAATCAAATTAAGAAATATTTATTGAATACCTCTTTGTCTCCAACATTGAACTGTTATGTGTGTAACATATACACAATATAAATGAAAAAGTCTGTGGTCTCAAAAAGCTTAAATGAATTTGGGTAGATAATACAACTCGGCCCAGAAAATAAATACTAATGTAAAAATTGAACAGCAATTCAAAACTAGTGTCTCAAGAAATACAGGATACAAATGGGCCCAACCAAGTATTAAAAGACAGAACCATTTAAGTGTTTAAATTGAAAAGATAGCTTTGTAAACATTTTGCTGTAGAGAATACTTTTGAGCCTCCATATAGATGAACACTTCTTCAGAGACACCAGGCTTTGACCAAGTCTTGTAATGGCTCCCAGTTGGATGCCACACTTATAAGGGGAGAAAATGACCCAAATGCATATAGCCGCCTATGCTCATGGAATGAAGTTACAAGTAAATTATAAAATGAAAATATACAATAGGCAAGACTCTGAATCGTAGTGTAGGAGAAAAGATGTCCTTGCTCTTGATAACATCATAATATGACATAGTAGCTAAAGGTTCTTTTTAAGTTGCTAGACTTACCTGAATTAACTGCCAGATCTGCCCACCCCTCAAAAAGTCTCATGTCTGAAAGTCCCAGCCTCTTCTTTCTTGCTTTGCTAACTATACTTACTAAGAAAATCAAAACCAAAAAGAGGTTTCTTAGTTTAAAGTCCCTTGCTGGTGTCCCCATGTTCCTTCACCTGAAGATGCTTTAAATAAACCCTGACATGCATGACCCAGCTCCACAGCACATTCCGCCGCTGCTGGTTCATTGTCGTGAGACGTAGCAAAGAGTTTAAAGAAACAACAAAAATAAAGAACTATGGCAGACCGTATCAAATAAACAAAAGAAATATTTTTAAATCAAGAAAAGACTTTACAAGCTGAAATTCAATGAACTAAAACAGAGAGAGGGAAAGATAGGGAAAGACCAAATCTCTTATTTGAAGAGAAGGGGACTAAAAATGATTTCTTTTACAGATTCTGGTAATTTAATGTAGTTCTAAGAATGGTGTTAAGACATGAAGAAGTAGAACTAAAAAGAGCATGTCTACCTTGAAAGTCTCTGTTGAAAACTGAAAGAGAACTTACAGCAGAATAGAAGGAAATGTAAAAAGCAAAGAAATCAAAATTAAAGCACTTAACAAGATGACAAAATTAAAACCAAACACGGTGTATCATTAATGGGTTGGCAAGAGCTGGGAAAATTAGGTAGTTCTGTGAAAGCACTATTTAAAATGTACGTGCAGGTTCATGCACATTGCTAAGGTAAATTTAGTATCCCGAGGCTGGGATTAGGACTCTTTCCCAACCCTAAGCCTAGAGGGTGAAAGGAGGCAACAGTTGCCAGGCAATACCTGGGAAGAGAGTCTGGTGCGAACCTTTGGACCAGCTGGCTGTGGCAATGGTGAAGAGACAGAGCTATCCATGAGACCCAGCAGGAAAGAACCCCTGGCCTCTCTCTCTTCCTCTTCTGCCATCTCCCGCCTGAGTGTCCCATTGATGAACGCAACAGAAAGCCAGATGGCAAAAGAGTCTTTGATGTGGTCCATACAATCCATAAAGTAGTAGAAATGGTGGAGATTCGATCGATCTACAAGGGCAAAAAGAAGATATCTCATGCACACAATTACCCAAATAATCATAACTGAACAGAATTTCTTTTAAAAAAGAAAGTGATCCCTAATGGAGTTTTTTAAAATAATAATTAAAACAATTAGGATATAATTCCTATACCCATGAAATCCACAGCACACAATTCAGCAGAGTTAAAAAATCAGGACTATATAATTAGAGAATATTTTTATCAAATTAAAAAGAAAATTCAGTGTCAATTAGTAGTCAGAGTCCCACTTCCTCTTCCCCTCACCCGGCAAACGCCAATCTATCTTCTTTCTCTGCACATTTACCTAGTCTGTACATATTGTCTACGTGAAAACATATGATACTTGGTGTTTTTATGTCTGACCTTCAACTTAGCATAACATTTTCCAGGTTCATCCCTGTTGTAGCAAAGGCCAGTCTTTCCTTCCTTCTTCTGGCTGAATAAGGTTTCATTGCACGAGTATACCACATTTTGTGTTCCTATTCTGCAGTTGGTGAACATTTGATTGTTTTTCCTTTTTGATCATTATGCATAATACTCCTATGGACACTCATGTTCAAGTTTTTGTGTGGGCTAGCTCTCGAACAACTAATGCAGAGGGGAAAATTCTAATCTGGCCAAAGACCACAAGGTACAACTGGATTTTAAATAACTTAATGCCAGGCATAAACTTAGATGGCTGAGGAAAGAACTTCATTAAATAACTTTAGGACACCAATATTCTCTCTTCCTCTGATTCTAGGAAGAAAGACTCTGCGCGGCTATATCACTCCCAAGTTATTTACTTGTAATATTCTGGTTAATGAGAAGTAAAGAAAAAATTTTAAAGTCATAGAGGACTAATCAATATACATTAGAACAAGCTGAACAAGAAGAAAAAGAGAAGAAGAAAAAGGAACACTGGCATATTCTACTTGTGGGTGAAAACTTTTTCACTGAGATTTCATTATAGGCAAGAGAATTTCATAATTTTAGGGAAATACCTTTTGGAAAGACAGTGATAGAAAGAGATATTATTCTGTGCATTAATATTAAACATACTTGCACTGTGACTGTACTTATCCTTTAGTATATTATTGAGATTCTAAATAAAGGTTTGATGTATTTATTGTTAGTTTTTATTTGCAGACTATATTTCTTTAAAATCAAGTCAACATGGTGACAGTACTCCACAAACTTCCACTCTTATTTGGGTAGATAATGAGGTCTAACTCTGTGGGTGGTGAACCCAAAGTGAAGTTCTCAGTTTTACCTTTAATTCAAATTACTACATTAGACCAGAGCCAAAAATTTACTTTTATCAGACTTGCATATTTTTGGCAAAATACTGTAAAGAAAAATGAGTGGATGAGGTTGACAAATTCTTTAGCAGTGATAGTCCTCAAAAACAAAAGCAAAATATCACATGAATGTGCAAGCATACACAGGCACACATATGCACATTAAAAAAGGAAAAGCAAGAACAAAACATGTAGTAGAGTTTACACTGAAGTCCCAATTGCTGTATAAGGGAGAATGTACGATTTGAGACTGTATGTTCCAGAGAAAGAACAGATTCTACAAAGCTGCTATTGATGTGCCCAAATAGAAGTATTCTTAAAAGTTTCCTTCCTGCATTTGTTGCCTGAGAGTGTTTAACTCAACCTTCATGAAGCTCCTGTTTCTTCAGAAGTTAAAAGTGTGGAGAAGAATGATGGTAGTGGAGCTGGGGTTAATTCTCAGTTCTTGGTTCTACAAGGGAAACTGAATCCCTGGGGACATGAAAATTACTGGAGGATTTTTCAAATAAATAGACTTTGAAACTCCTGATACAAATTAATTGCTAGCAGAAACTTGAGAAACTGGCAGAAAGAACCATGGCAATGACTAGAGAAAAATATTTGATTGGAACAAGATTATTAATGGCAAAGAATGGAAAATCTCAAGACCTGGGATGCTGTACTTTACTGCCTCACTTATTCTGAAAGCACCATCAGAGGCCTTGAGGCCTTGTCTGCCATTTTTAAGTTTCCTTGTGTGATCGACTCTATTATCTTTAAAGAAGCATTGGAACTGATCGTTGTTGAATTTAAAATGGTTATTCAATAGCGAAGAAACATATTATCCATGCTTGCCTTAGATTATAGGCTCTGCTGATGTTATTTGATATGGACCAGTGAAGTGGAGCTCAGACATTCCAATAGAATTGGATAGGACTCATAAAAGGATGATCTCTGGGCCATATTTTTTAAACATTGTTGAATTTCATAATTGAACCCAAGGGATAATTTGAGTATTTACTTTTTGTTGAATTCATCAGAGTTTAGGAGAAAAATCTAGTAACTTTAACTGCCCCCTGGAAGTTGTACTGAGAAGTGACATTTCAATGTGAGAAGCGGGGGCAGTCTTTAAAGCCAGAACTTACGCAGGTGAACCACTGACTATTAAAGGTGGACCCCTCAGTGAGTGGAGTGGTGGTGAACAGAGATCAGTGAGTTTGTCAATATTGATTAAAATATTCCTCTGAGCTGGTGAGGGGAAGACAATGGGGACTATGCCTCTTAATTTGCACCTATGATGAGAGAATGAATCATAATTATTTGGGGTATAGATGCTAGATATATGTGGAAGTTAAATGCAACCAAAATTATTGATGGATTAGTTGTATGCGATAAGGAAGATGCTATCTTTTTATTATTATTACTATTATTATTATTTTAAGAGATGAAGTCAAACTATGTTGCCCAGGCTAGTCTCGAATTCCTGGATCTAAGTGATTCTCGCACCTCAGCCTCCCAACTAGCTGGACTGCAGGTATGTGCCACTGTGCCCAGTTTAGGAAGCTGATACATTTTAAATTGTGGTGGGGGTGGATATGAGTGATAGGGTCATGTTCTGAAATGGAGATAAAAGGGGAAAGAAGAGTTTTAGCAAGTGAATGTCAGTAGTGCAATTTTATTTGTTAATTTTTTTCTTTTTCTATTTCTTTGTTATTTATTTATTTATTCTTTCTAAATAGAAAAAGAGAATTCATGATAGGATATAGGAATCACATGTCAGAAGTGATTTCATTTTGGGGGGATTGTTCTCTTCTTCCCAAACAAGCCTGATTATCTTCTCATTTATATTTATCATTTTTGGTATGACTGTAACAGAAAACAAACTCAAGATCCTTCTTATCCACAGTGACTCTTGACTCCATACTCCAATGTATCATTCACTAGATTTTATCAATCATTTACTCATTTACCCAATCATTGTTCTCTTTATTATCAAGAAATAACTGAGGCCTCCAAATCTCACGTAATCAGGGAATTAGCAGAAACACCAATCTTAGAACCTGAACTTAGAAAACCTGAAGTCCCAAGATATTACTTCTCAGACATGAAATAACTAGGTGTTTGACTGGATGATATAAGTAGCAAATTAAGATTTGCAGAATTCCTGTACAACTAAAGAGGGGTATCAGGGTGAAGGTATGTTGGCCCCATTCTCAATGAGTAGTAGGATGGAGCTCAGCTGATGGCATAAGTGGTTAGATATTATGAAGCTCAAATTAAGTAGTTTTATAATATGAATTGATTTGCTATGAAAGTGACAATGTGCACTTTTCATAACAGTTTATACAAAATACCCTTACTCATCAAATTACAATCATTTTCATATTTCTTGTACAGATAATACAAAGTCATAGAGAAAAAATTAGCCATTGATACTAGCAATCAAAATTTGCCTATGACTACCAGAATGCCAAGTGCTAATAGTTGCCATCTTCAGCCTGTAGGAAGAAAAGAGGTAGTAAATAGAAAATGGAAATAATTCCAAAAAAAAAAAAAAAAGAGGCCAATAGTGAAGGCAATATTGAATTATTCATGGAACCTTCCAATACCACCTGGGTAAATCTGCTTTTCTATTGGCAGTAATGAAATCACTTCTGACTTTCTATTTTCCCACATCTTTCTCCTACTTACTTCCTTCCAAAAATAATTTCTTCACTTTTATTTAAAAACCATTTGCTCAAGGTATTCCTAAATACCCTTAAGCCAATAGAATGTGGATTTGATTTTTTTGCTCTTTTAATTATATGTCATATAACCAGTATAAATGTAGTTCAGTAATCACACAACATTCATGGATCTTAGCGCCTTTGGCTACATTGTCATCATGTTATATATTTGTGACTATTAGTAGGTAGTGGTTATAGTTACTCCAAGTAACATAGACAGGTATAAGACAAATCAAGTTTTCCAAGATAAGAATGCATAAAATCAGAAATAGATATAATACCTTTGTTTCCTGGTTTAAAATTTGGCACTATTTTTAACTCCTTTTAAGTAGCTGCAGCATTTGGTGTAATCTGGATTACCTGGAAAAGATGAGTTCAAAGTGGCTATCTTCTTTTAAGGTCTGCTGAATATAGTCCTATGTGGATCATAGATACTATAAAATAAAGTGTTCTTTTAAGGAGGTGAAGGCCTATTTATGGGGAGATTTAATAGAAATTAGTCCCAGTACTAAAAAAGCAGTAATGCATATAATGTTTTATGCTTTTAATACTAACATGGTGAACATTTTAATGTGATTTACAGAAAAGTGTTACTCTCAATAAAAGGCAGAAAATGAGCGATGGATTTATGTAGTACAAAATAATATGCCCAAAATAAAGCTATCAATATATCTCAGTCCTTCTTCATGGTGTGGTGTTATATAGTTCTTGCTCACATATGGAACTCAAAGCACCAAAGTTTTGAAAAAGGAGGAGACCCAAAAGAGACTTTCATGTGATTTTTGAGAATTCTACCTATATGTTGTACATATATACATATACTCAATTAGTGCAAAATCTACTTTATCATAAGATGATTTAAGATATTTCAAAAAGCCTTGTATACATGTAAAACAAGCTTTCTTTGAAAAATTAAATTTGTTCCTTTAAAAAAAGGATATCATCCAAGATGTGTTTTTAATCAATTATCATTGCTGATAATTCAGAGGGCAACATGTACGGAAAAAACAATGGCATGATTAACTAGGTGTTGACCCTGTATTGTGGCACTGGTCCAGGGAGCGCTTATTAGTTTTAGCCAGCAGTAAATACAAAACTGAGAGCATCATAAATCACAACAGTAGGATTAATCTGAATATGAATCAGACACGTGAGTAAAACTGAGACATTCCCAGTTAGTGCAAGAACAGCAACATGCGGCCAGGAAAGGGAAAATAATAACTTTCTTACATAGACATATGAATAATCCTTTCCATTTCATTTAAATACTCAATGGAAGAAGATTGTCCCTATACTTGAATGAAAATTTTCCTTAATTAAATAGCTCAGAAAGACGAGTCCTTAAGATTGCTTCTGTTTCTTGTAATGACAAAATCTTTGCAGGGGAGAGGTGTGTATTTTGCTTCTCAAAGCATTCCGTCTAGTTATACCCATGGAGGCTTGGAGGATTAGCATAATTTAGGGCATAGTTTTGGCAGCATAAACTCATTTTGTTTAGTTTGTCTGTTTCACGATAGAAGTTTTCATTCTTAACATAGTAAAAACATCATGACCCAGGTGGCTTCTCTGTGCCAGCCAATTAATTGGTTAGACCGTATTAGATAATGATAGAAAATTGGTTGGAAGAGTTTTAAGCCCTGTTCTGATTCATTTCTAATAGGAAAACATGGACTTAATTGGGCTTTTTTTCCCTACAGTCTTATGCAATGACACTTCTAAAAGCATTTTCCATATGAAGAAGGGATATCACAAGAGTTCACAACATAAGGGTTTGGCAGGGAGATGTGTTTCTTACCAAGCATGCATATGTTCATCTTAGTTTGCAATCTTTAACAATTGGTTGGAATCCACATGTTCATGTTGATGTTGCCCTGTGCTTTGCAAACACAAGTCAATGATACTATGGCCATCAGCAGAGGGAGATGAAAGAGAGAAAATGTCATTGAAGTCATTTGGTATTGTGATAAAACAGCAACCATACAATTGTCTTAGTGAACACAATTTTCTTTTTACTTTTAAGAGAATATATTCAACGAACTCAGCTGGATATGAAAACATAGCCAAACAGTATGCTAAGCCAATAATGTCAGATAATCAAAAAGAAACTTATGTTTTATACTCCTTTGGAGTTTCTGTATGGACATTCTTCCATTCATATATATTTACATTTCAAGCAGACATACTGACTATATGTAAAACATATATTTCTTTACTGTCACCTGCTTATAAGTCAGCTGCTGCTGTTGCTTTGATATTTTCCATTAAGACATATTTGATAATATTCACTATGGGGTAAGTCTACTGAAGATGAATGCCTAATTTCAGAAGCTCCTCAGGGGTCAGCAAAAGGTAGTGTGCATCCGTCTTTTTCCAGGTTGGTCCATTTTATAAATATGTGAACAAAAAGAACAACAGTCAGTCCTTGCATTGGAGACCAAAAACCTTTCCAGGCACTTCATCTGTCCTTAACTGTCACAACCAGAGAGAGGCCTGGACAGAGTGGCTCGAGTGAAATTATATTATGTTGCATAAGTGATTACTATCCTGGGATGATGATCTATAATTCAGCCTGTGTGAGAGAGGGTTAAATCGACTCACTAAATGAAAAGTTTATATAAAAACAGGTCAGAAGAGAAAGAAAAAAAATCTATTTTTATGATTGGAGCAAATACAAAATTATATAGGATAGGTGAAATTTTATGTCATTCAATTTTGATAGAATATGGCAAGCCAATTAGATAAAATTAAATTTTCAAGCCTGATTGATTTTTAAAATATGTATTAATTTTAAGGACTGCATTGGCTGTTTTTTATATATAAGAAATCTCCAAGAACGTCTGCTGCATCCAGGAATTAAATGAAACCTATACTGTCAATAGCCTAGCAGGGGCTTTTGATAAAGTATTATGACATTTCTATATTATGCAGTACCATAAAATGCTAAACATACACAGAACACAGGACTATAAGTTTAAAAAACCACATACTGGAAGCTGGAGTGCTTTGGCATTTATAGCTGGCTAGCATGGGAAGATAATGAGGAGTTTGATACCTTGGAAATCGTAACTATGAAATATATAACAATAGTTTCCCATCAAGATGGATCATATATCACATGATATTGGAGGATAATTCAAGTCTGCAATGCAATCTGCTTTTCATTTCAAGTTGGAGAGCCAATGTAAGCAATAATTTACCCAGGTAGTACTCATGTGGGAAATAATAACAAATTTAGAGCAACTCATGACAAAAAGTCCACATAGGAAAAACACGAAAAGATTTTATGTCCTCCTGGATCTCACCTTTTCCCCCCTATTATTCTTACTCTTCTCCTTACATGGAAAATTTTTTGTGATAAAATGGACTCATGATGAAATATAAGTATTTCTTAAAAATTGGAATGGACACAATACAATTACCAGAAAGTATTTTCCAAACTGTTGATAGAGATAAAGTGGGATAAATCCTTTAAAGGATAGTTTATTGTGGGTATCTCAGCCTCTAGGATGATAAGAATGTAAGTTTCTAGAATTACTCCCCATATTAGGATATATAGTGACTCTTCTAGTACTTGTCGATATTTCCTTATCCAAAATTCTTCTTTTATATCATATAGAGATAGAAGGGTGGCAGAGGACAAACACTTCCAGATTTGGGAAACAGCTCAAACACTGATTTTCTCTTTTGATTTTTCATCTCAATAGTTCATGAAATATGGAGATAGTAGGGATACAGAAGAAATTTTTAGACAAAAACAGAAAAGTACTTTGTGATCTGACAAAGTAGTGGGGACTCTTCAGCCTTGGGCATCTCCCATAATCTATATAGGCTTTGACCAGCTGACACTTGCATTCTCCCTTTAGTGCCACTGGTTGAAAATATGCCTAGTTTAAAGAGAGGTTTAGAGGGAGCCACATGGATCAAGCTTTAGGTTCATCTCTACTCTTATTTACTTTTTCTATAATATAGAGATGCCTCTCCACTCTAAAATCTAAGATCATCATGAAACAGGACTCTAAGGGTGTTAGTTTCAAACTGGGTAACATCTGTCCTGCCTACAAGGCCAGGTTCAAGGTCATGAGGTTTATATAGAAGGGGGAAGACTGAATTCTGTCTCTTCAATAATAAGGGTCAGTTACTCGATGTCAGTGGGCCTCAGTTTCTTCACACATAAAGTGGGACTCAGATAGTGCATGGTGTCACTGTGAGGATCAAAATGAATACTTACTTAATTTTTGAAAGTAAATACTAGAGAGTAACAAATTATTATCATTTTTATAATATTGTTTTTAAAAAACCCCACTATTTCATCATCAAATACTACATAGATTTCTGAATGATACTTTCAGAGAGGGAACACCGATTTTTGAGAACAATTCCTGTTATCTTCATGACCATTATGGGATGACAACAGTAATTATTATCCGCACTTCATTTTGTTTCATCCAGGCTTACACATGACAACTTGTCCAGTTTCCTGGAGAATGCTATGGACTTCTTAATTGACAAAACAGCACATCATGATCATTACTAAGTTCAATACACATTATTTTAAAAAACTGTCAAAATTTCCCAATCAAATCTCATTAAAACTTTTGTGATCCTCTTCTTGTAAAATAAAATAAAACAAAACAGAAAGACTTAAATATAACATAAAGAAAAATATTTTAATTGGATTTAAGATAGCTAGTTCAAGCACCAATAACTGAATTTTTTAACAGCCTCTTTAAAAATAGTTATAATCCTATAACATATATGAATAAAAATCAAGTGATGAAAAACATGATAAAATATGCAAAAAAACAATGTAGGCATTTGATGCTTCCTGGGGGATAAAGATTTTACGTTTAATTATTTAAAATAATTGAAAAATTGTTTTTGAGGTAAAATCCACAAAACATAAATATACTTATTTTAAAGCATTTAGTTTTCTGGCATTTAGTACAGTCTCAAGGTTGTGCCACCACTATCTGAATCTATTTCCAAAATATTCTTCATGCAAAAGGAAACCCCTTACCCATTAAGTAGTCAATCTATACTTTTCCTTCCCCAGACCCTGGCAACCACAGCCTACTTCTGTCTTTATAGAATTGCCTTCTCTGGATATTTTATATAAATGGGACCATACAATATGTGGTCTTCTGTGTCTGGCTTCTTTCACTTAGAATAATGTTTCTTGCTAATACGTTTGAGTTCTCTGCGGATTCTGGTTATTAAACCTTTGTCGGAGGCATAACCTGCAAATATTTTCTCCCATTCTCAGGGCTGTCTGCTTGCTAAACTTACTATGCTCTTGGCTGTACAGAAGCTTTTTAATTTGATCAGGTCCCAGTAGCATATCTAAAGCTTAGTTTCTAAATGAAAAAAAAAAAATCTTAATGTCTAGCTAGAAAATTGGAGGGATATTTTGGTTGGGGAAGACTAAAATAACTATCCTGGGTGATGTTTCATGCAAAAAATTGTGTGTTGGGTGGTGCCTGTGGCTCAAAGGAGTAGGGCACCAGCCCCATATGCCAGAAGTGGTGGGTTCAAACCCAGCCCTGACCAAAAAACAAAACTGAAAAAAAAAAAATTGTGAGTGACATGGTGTGAAGACAATGCTCCTTTAGAAAGGACCTCAAGATCTTGTATACTGAGGCTATTACTATAATTTTGTTTCTGAGCACACAACAGTAACTCATGTCCTTATTAATTTTACATGATAAATGATCTGGCTTGATCCAGAATCACCTCAGTTTCAAGTTCAAATGGAATGTCTAGAAAATGTGTAGCAGGTTCACTACCTTTTTATATGGACATCGTGGTTATCGCATTTTTTTATTCCAATCAGTGAATGTTCTTGTAATCAGATAAATGTTCTTTTTTGATAACAATAGATAAAAACAGCGTGGTTGAATAACATTAAAAAAAGAAATCAAGATTTTTCCATTTAAAAGAAGTTTTAGACTTAATGTTTAATAAAGTTTCTTAAACAAGTATAACAAAACATAAAACTAGGCCTTGTACATCCAGTGAAATTAGACTACATTAAGTTAAAACTAATTTTCTTTTGTTTCTTTATCTGACTGTGATTGACATTCAATATATTTACTTAAGTTTTTTCCCTTGACCTGTTCCCTTCTCACTTCCTTTTTCTTTTTAGTTCTAAAGCTGAGATTGTTATCTGTTAATTAGTAGCACAAACTTCTGATGTTAGGGTTGCCTGAGGCAAGCATGCATCAATGGTTAAGGACTACATTCCTACCATATAATTAACTGACTTTCAACATGTAGAAAAAGAGAGAGAAAGGGAGAAAGAAAGAGACAGAGGAAGGGAAGGTTGTTTGAAGAAAAATAACCACCCTAGGAAAATGTATGGAAATAAATAAGTTGCATTTCTTTATAATATCACTAGGTGGCATGTGACTGACTTCAACAACAAAAACAACAACAGAAAAACAGAGCTAGGGCAGTTATGATTTTAAAAATAGCCACATCTGGGAGTTGTTAGTATTTATTTATTTGCCTATTTATTGGACAGCTCACAACTCAGATATTTCAGATTCATTTTAGAAATCAAGTGATAGAATACATGTAAAAGTGCTGTTAGTGTCTGGTATACAATTAGTACTCAACATATATTAATATTTTTGTGTGATTAGTTATCATAGAAAGTATTTTGTTGTTTATGTTGCTATTCAAATGTATAATCTTATATTTATTTTTTCATAAGATGCTAAGAATCTCTATAACTAGTAATGTTTCCAAATAGCTTACAGAAACATAAAATGATAGAAAGTAAACATAGGTATTTTGTTGAAATATTTTCAAACTTTGAATAAATAATGTTATTATTTTTAAACTTTGAATAAATAATAATGTTTTGTGAGAAATATAACCATTCAAATTCTACAAGGGATTCGTCTTATACTACTATGCACTGAACTAAAATTTCTAAAATGTAAATATATAAACATATGTATCTACATTACCCTCATTGTCACGTGCACACACACACAGTTTTATAACCTGTAGTGTATTTCCCTTTGTGTTCTTTTAAAAGTGGATATATTGACAAAATTTGCTCTTAAATATATAAAAGTTTGAGTGCTTGTTACATACAAATTTCCTCTTTTTCCATGAAGAATATGCCTTAATAAAATAATGGATACCTTGAAAGTAAAAGTGGCTGTCATAAAGCAGTTTATATGCAATAAATTAAAAAAGAGAAAAATAGGAAGTTGTAGCAGTCATTTTGATTGTTAATATTTGTCTACCCTGAGAAGAAACACTATAACTAGTGAGTACACATACATGTAATTCAGTTTCACTTTCCAAGATATAACAATGACAAAATTATCTTAAAACTAAGACCAAAAATGGACTTAAAGGTTTTCAGATAATTTCCTCTAATGGGTCATTTGGATAAGCAACAAATTGCACATTCTTTTGAGATGACACCTCAAGTAGAAATTTGTACTCATTCTTTTAATAAGTACAATATATGGAGAAATAATTGCAAGGGAAAAAGACAAAAACCCTCTACTCTTAGGGAAAAAGAGAGAAAGGAACTTTAATTTAGTAACTATTTGTTTTGTGGCAGCATTATTTAAATATGAACAACTACCCAGCAAGACAAGTATTATTATCACATATTATTTATGAGAAAAATGAAATACATATAAATAAAAACTTGCCCAAATTCATCCATCTAGTAAGCAGTAAGAATTAAAGTTAATATACACTCATATCAGGCTGCCTCTGATGAATACTTCTAATTAACAGATTTTCTGTCAATTAGAAATATAATGAATTTTCATTTAAAAAATGTACCCTCTATTTTCATTTAAAAAATGTATACCACTATCCTTTTGTGGTGTGTGTTTGTTTGTTTAGAGACAGGATCTCACTATGTTGTCCAGGCTGGAGTACAGTAGCTATTCACAGGTTAATTCCTCTTAAAATGAAGAAATAAATTTGATTGCTTCTTTATGCTTTGCATTGGCATTGGAGATATGTTTTATGATATAGTATAACACATTAATATGGATAATGGATCAGAAATTCAAAATACGGAGAGGACAAAAGATATTTAAGCAATATAAAAATAATTTAAAATGCTGAAGGCACCTCTGCTCCTAGTAATGTAGATCAGGTAATTTGGACCAGAACTTTCATAAGGATAACTGGAAGACTTGGCAGTGGTGAGGGCAGTGTGTGGGGTGGGGAATCATGTGTTCTCAAAACACTGGAGAGTAGAAAAGATAGTTTAAATTTGCCACACCAGAATATGGGAAAGAATAGAAGTCCACTGAAGAAGGCTTGGAATGTGGGGTTGCTTTCTTTTGAATCTACCATTTTTGTAAAGCAGAGTCAGGAACCCCAAGGTGAAGCATATGCTTTTACAGTCCAGCATCGATCTGGGAATTAAGAAAACATGGAGCTTCAAAGAGGAGAAACTAGAAAATCTTTCACTTTAGTTCGGGATTGCAAAGGGCCCCACCCCAGGGTTAGAGTGATTTTTATATAGGAAGGTACTTTCAGAGAACTCAGTTCACACTCAGCTAATCGCAACCCTCAAACTGGATTAAGGCAAATCCAGACTTTTAGTGTTTCCATGAAGCTAGCAGAAGCAAAATAAAAAGACTTTGAAACAAGAAAACTTGTCTGGGCTCAAATTATTTCTTCAAATGGCTTTTCAAACAAGTTATCTAAATTACCCAAACAAATATAAGCAGATACACAAGATGATGAGACAGCATAACTGAAAACCAGCAACAATAATTAAATGTAAAAATGCAAACGTTTTTTAAACGCAAAAAAGTATATGCCTAAACTATTGACACAATTTTGCCATTTTAATGGCAGCCTGTGCATGCCAACAGCCAAGAAGCCTGACAGCCAGTGCGATGAAATCATGAAAAGCATTTGCCAACAGCTGTTGGGAATAGAGTTATTTTTCCTTGCAAGTAGTGGTCCAAACATTGAAAGCAGCAGTAGTCAGTTGGGTCAAGCTGTGGCGAATATGGTGGCTGACAGAGAGTTCCAAATCTAGCTCCTGTAGTTTGAGCAGTGTTATTTGTGTGACATGTGGCTGAGCATTGTCTTGCAAGAGCATTGGCCTGTCTCACCAGTCCAATCTTGGCTGCTGAATCAGTCATGTGGTCCAGTTGGTTGCAGTAGACATCCGCATGATCGACTGACTAGATTCCGTGAGGCTGTGGTGGATCATACCAGCACTGGACCACCAGACACCATTAGCTTCTCTGGTGAATATTTACTTTTGGACTGTGTTTTGGCATTTCATCTTTATTCTGTTGCACATGTGTGATTGTCAGACAGAATCCATTTTTCATCACATGTCACAATACAGTGTAGAAATTGGTGGGCTTTATGTTGGGATGGCAAAGAAAGGCACGCTTTGAGAAGATTTCCCTTCTCACACACATATAATTCACGTGGAACCCATCTATCCAGCTTCTTTACCTTGCTGATATGTTTCCAATGTTCTAATCTTGTTGGGATAGGAGCGTCAAACCTGTCTGCTAATTCGTGTGTAGGGTTGAGATGGATTCACTCCCACTACAGCTTTCAGCTCATCATTATCCACCTTGGTCTCAAGTCACCCATAAGGCTAATGTTTAAGATTAAAATCACTAGAACAGAACGTCTCAAACCATCCATGTACTGTGCATTCATCAGCCACATCCTTTCCAAACACTTCATTGGTATCTCAAGCTGGCCGAGCTGCATTGGTTCTACAGCAGAACTCATATTCAAAAATAAGAAGAGTTCTTTCTTTATCCAAGATTTCACAAAATTGCTCTAAAAATACTTCTTTGAAAGATAACCACAAGCCAAAACATGTGTTTGAAAGGATGAGAATGTACCTCACACACACACACACACACACAAGAAAAAATAAACAATAAAAAAGAAGTGTCAAAGTGAAATGTCAAAGATCAAAGATACCAACTGTCAAATTTAGTGCTTAAGAAATTGAACTGTTCATACGTGATAATTTAACACAAAAGAAAGTCTACACCAAATCACATTAGTGACTGGTGAAAACTAAAGAAACTGGGGCAGTTAAAAATGTCTAGAGATTATATTCTAAAGTGTGACAGTTAAAACTTGACTTCTCTATAGCTACAGTGGAAAGCAGAAGACAGCTGAATGATATTTTCAAAGTACTGAAAGGAAATAATTGCCAACCAGAATTCCATTTACAGCAAAAATGCCATAGAAAATTAGAGCGCAAACAATTCCATTTTCAGATAAACAAATTCTGAAAGAATCATTGTTAGTAGAACCTACTATTGGAAAGAGAACCTACTATTGGAAACCTTTTCAGAATAAATATACAGGATCTCAGATGGAAGATGAGACATTCGAGATTTCAGAAGAGAAACAAAAATGATAACAATGAGAGTAAATCTAAATAAAACCGAATGATAAAAAATAATTATTGGTGGTTTATATTTTGTATACTTACTTAGAATTTAATACACTTTAGTTACATTGTTACAGATCATTTTTTTTGGTTTATTTACAATGACTAACAAAGTATATAAGTTGAAGGTAGGTGTACTAAACATTTTAAGGAACTGTCTGACAGAGAAAATAAGAGAAAGAAAAACGAAAGGAAGAATGGATATTAATATGCATGTATGAACATTGTTTAAAAGTGATGAATCATTCTTTTTTTTCCTTTCCCCGTCCCTTCTGAAATAATTCGATCCAATGTCATTAGATAGAGACAAAGCACATATATGCCATGACCTGAATAGATATTTGAGCCAAGCCAGGTGAACAAAATATCTATGTAGAAATCGAGACAGACATAGGTGTCAATGCCTGAGCATGTGGCGGACGTCTCCTGTCGGGGTGGCCATTATCAGAGGGCATCTGATTGGAAAAGGTAACAACGTGGCGTCTCAGAGTCCAATCCTACGAGGTGAAGATGGACACAGCTCTGTGATTGGGCAGCTGCACCACAGAGGTCACAGCCCACAGAAGGTGAACCAGCACAGAGAGGAGTATTAGCCCCAAGGCGGAGAAGGGGTGCCCACAGGAGACCTGTGACAGACAAAAGACACTGATCAGCTAAACAAACCTTTGAAGGGCAATGGAACTCATATCTCCCAGTATTGCAGAAGATTACAAATACCAAAAGAGAGCAAATTAGAATAAATCAAATGGTGAATTGGAAGTATCAGTTAAAACATGGTTTTCGATATATACAGGTGGGTAAAGAAATATAGACACACAGAAGTTACCCATATCTGCTCCTTAGTTCTGTCTCCTGAGAAAGACGAAGAGTACAACATTCCATAGCAAAAACCACACCTAGCACCTAGATCTCTTTTTCTAAATACCATTCTCAGCTGACACTACTGGTGCTATTTGGAGAAGGTTAAATCTGGGGCTTGAGCAGGGAAAGTACAAGATGATCCTGGAAATCTCTCTGGTCCCTCCACATAACATAGTACTCAAAACTGCTATGTGGACACATGTAAAGGACAGAGGAACCTACTTGAAGGGGCTTTCCCTGACACATGAGGAATACTGTGAACATCAAAACAAGTAATTGATACCTAATGACTCAATGAATCTGGAGACTGAATCAGTACTGACATAAATAAAATAATACTTTGAAACTGGATGAGAAACAGGATGCTCATGTAGTCTCTATACGGGATATATGTGGTCACATCATCTCAGGAAAATGCCTCTTAATTATAAAGTGGAGAACCCTGGGAGACACCACCTTCATAAGCAACCAAAGTGAACATTATGAGTAACAACAAGTTGGAGTCATATGAGGGACACTATAAAAGTGTTAAGATACACAAAAATTAAGAAACATAAAACCGTTTTGATTATTTTCTCAAGATAATTGCCTTGGCATTCTGCGCACTTTTGCATTCTTGTAAGCCATTTTTGGAAACAGTTTTTCATTCATTTTCTTCAAGGGCTATTCACTCACTCTGTGGATATGAGCACCTTCTTTCGGGCCAGAAAGCCTTCTTTTACATAGATATTTTCTTCACCTGGCTTGGCTCAAATATCTATTCCAGGTCATGGCATAGATGTGCTTGTCTCTATCTAATGACATTGGACTGAATTATTTAAGAAGGGAAGGGGAAAGGAAAAAAAGAATGATTCATCACTTTTAAACAATGT
Source organism: Perodicticus potto (assembly GCA_963574655.1). Taxonomy (NCBI): domain Eukaryota; kingdom Metazoa; phylum Chordata; class Mammalia; order Primates; family Lorisidae; genus Perodicticus; species Perodicticus potto. Next base: position 22,741 of record CAUYRH010093949.1, read on the forward strand.
TTATAACATGCATATTAATATCCATTCTTCCTCTCTTTTTTCTTTCTCTCATTTTCTCTGTCAGAGAGTTGCTTAAAATGTTTAGTGCACCTACCTTCAACTTATGTACTTTATTTTTAGTCATTGTAAATAAACCAAAACAAACAAACAAAAAAAACATTAGGAAAGCAAAAAAGGCAAGCTGTGGACAGGGAGGGCACATTCATATTAAGTACAACTGACAAAAGTGCCTGTGTCCTGATTATATGAGAAACTGTTAAACGTCAGTTAGAAAGGAAAAAAAAACTCAATAGAAAAATGGGCAAGATTTTTAAGCCTGTACCTCATAGGCAAGGATAATCCAAAGGCCTCTAAATTTAGTTTAAATACTGCATCTGGTGTTTACGAAGATCTCCCCAATGACTCGAATGTGTCCAAACCAAAATAGACAAGCATTTGGGCCAGGGATGGTGGTTCACACCTATAATCCTAGCAGCCTAGGAGGCCAAGGCAGGAAGATCCCTGGCACTCGGTAGTTCAAGATGAGCCTGAAGAAGATTAAACCCCATCTCTACTAAAAAGGAGAAAAATCTGGGCAGCGCCTGTGGCTCAGAGGAGTAGAGAGCCAGCCCCCTATACTGGAGGTGGTGGGTTCAAACCCAGCCCCGGCCAAAAACTGCAAAAAAAAAAAAAAAAAAAAAAAAAAAAAAAAAAATAAAAAAATTAGCTGGGTACCATGGCACGTGCCTGGAAAT
>CAUYRH010093950.1:0-14663 GCA_963574655.1 Perodicticus potto
TATATCAAGAATTGGAAAAAAAAATTCAATGTACTCAATACCAATATGACACTATTTTATAAACAACTACACACCCACAGGAATTATAAAACACAAATATAGTCTAGCAAGTGGGTGGGGAGAAGAATGAGGGGAGGGGGAGGGGAGAGTGATTGGCAGGAGGAGGGAGGGCATTGGGCGGCATCTTACCTAATGTGCACAATGTGAAGGTGTTCGGCACACCCCAGGTGAAGGGCTCAACTACAGCTTGAACCTTATCTTAGAACTGAAAATAGTGTAACTAAACATGTGTACCCTCATTCATTTGGAATTAAAAAATAAAAATAAATTTTTAAAAAAGAGCCAGAGAGATAGCTTTCCAATCAAAGAAAGCAGGACCCTCCCCTACAGGGCAGTCTGCTGCTTGGTGCCTGGTGGGCTCGCTCTCCTTCCGCTCGGCTTTGATGTTGTTTCAGAAACTTCATCCCCACCCGCCACCCACCTGGCATCACCCCTACCTACTCAGTCTTGCTCACGGTTAGAGATGGAGGATGGGAAAAGGTAGGAAAAGAGGAGGAAGAAGTGGATGTGTCCATAAACACTTCTGTATTTATACCCCGCAGCAAGCATTTTCCCGTAGAAATCATAAGTCACTATATTTCAAATTTTTGTGATCATAATGTACAGTAACACCCAAATTACTGGTGCATTTGAACTATTGTTATTACTACTTAAAAAAAAACTACTTGGTAGTATCTACTAACACTGAACTCCCACATACCCCACAACCTAGAGATTCCACTACTAGATATGTATCCAGCAGAGAGGTACAGGTTTGCCAAAGGACAAATGCTAGAATGTTCACAGAGGTACTATTTGTAGCAATAAAAAGATAGAAACAACCCAAATATCTCTGCAGGAGACTGGTTAAAAAGTTACATATAGTCATACATTATAATATAATATATAATATAATAACACAAATGAACAAGCTGCAACAATATTGATGATTATCTTAAAAATAAGTAAATGAGTAAAAGAAACCAGACACAAAGGGATACATACTACATCGTTCACACAAAGTTCAAAACGAGGCCAAACTAATCTTTGGTATTAGATGTCAGGCTAGTTCATTTTATATTGTAAGCACAGCATATAGCACCTGTATAACTGAACTGAAAGGATAATGAATCAATTCTTACTATATGTAGACCACTCTGAATTTTTCTTCTATTTGTGACCCACTAAATGGATTTGATAATCTTTATTGTGTCATGACCTATAATTTGGAAAGTGCTGTTATTAATGCTGGTCAGATTCCCAGGTTACCACAGCTCTCTAAGCCTCAGTCTTCTCTTCCATAAAAAAGGGAAAATAATGGTACCCATCTCATAGGTGTTTAATGTGCGTAAAGCACTTTGCATGATGACGGGCTCATGAACATGTCTGTGCATGCACACACACACACGTGCTTTTATTAATGGTTTTATTTCCGAATACATCCAGGTCTTCCCTTGAACAAATAAACCTTTTAAATCCTGCTCTCCATATTCACTGATAATGTGAACTAATCTTCTATAGGAGACTTAGTGGTGACTCATTGCTCTAGGGAAGCCAAGTTCCCTGTCGATTAGAACTTCTGGGATTTCTACCTAGAAGTAGGCTTCTTTAAGTTACTTCTGTGTCCCCATACCACATTCTGTTGGGCTGTTTCTTGTCTGTTCTGGTCTTCTTGGCAGGATCTGAGTTTGTTTGGGAATGTACGGTGTAACTGTACTTGTACAATTCTTGTTCCTTATAGTCATCTTAGCTTGGAGGTATTGGCCACTGCTAAGAGCAAGCCCTCCTACTTGGCCAGGGGGTCTGACTAGCCCCCATTGCTTTCTCCAACAACAGCAGCTTTATGCTCTCATGCAAAAAGACCAGCTGTCAGCTTAAATTTCTCTAATCCAGCCAGATCCCAACTCAGCCAATCAACAGTCGCTATCTGGGGGAAGCCCATCTGTGAACCGCAGCAGTGCCCTTACTGGAATGACATGTCATAAAAATTAGTTTGGGCACTAATCTAAAGGAGCTTTGTGCTGAGTCGAGGGACTGTGAGGTCCCGGTTGGTGTCCTTCTCTTTACCAAAGAGCTGGACCAGATGAGGGGTGCCTAGTTTGAAAACACAGAAAGCGCCTCCACCGCCTGCCTCCCCCACTGACCCATGTGATGCTGGCCTTGGGATGGAGGGAGACCCTCACCCGCTTCCCCTGAGTCGTCTTCTCTAGGCAGCTGGTTGCCCTGGCACCTAAGAGGGCTGAAAGGATGGATGAATGGAAATATGCTGCTGGGATGTTTTTTGGTTTTGTCTTTTTAACTGCAGGATTATGCTATAAACTCATATTGGCTCAACTTATTTAAAAAGGACAAATGAGCTCATTCCTAAGAAAATTCTTCTAGCATAAGTTGTACCTCTCACCTCTGGAAGAAATGTTGTTTCCAAAACATATTTTTTGGCTGATGAGAAAAATAAAGAATCTATACTTTAAAAAATTCAAATCAATTCTAGATGGGGGGCAGGGTAACAAGGGAGTGGGTAGAGAGGATGGGGGTTACAGTGCATAGCACAGCTCTAAAAAGACATTACCTAACAAATGCAAACAGTATAATCTAATTCTTTGTACCCTCAATGAACCTGACACAATAAAAATAAATATTCATACTTCCATATTGTTGTATCTTAATGGCTCTGATAACTTTTTCCTCCAACCTCCTATCCTGACCTGCCCAAGTCTACATACAGTGTCTGGCAATCTCGTTGCCCCTATTTCTCCACATTTGAATTACCTTTCTTCTGTTTTTAGAGATTTTTATTGAGGGTCTACTGTGTACCCTGCATTGTTCCAGGGATTGTGGGATTCATTTTATCAGAGAAAATTTACCACTCAGCTGCCTACAAGAGAGCACAAAGCCGACTTTGACCAATTAAAAGAGAACTTTATAGAAATGAGCTCAAAGGATCAGGAACAGACCTCTTTACATTCTTAATTGACTGAATAATGTGCGTCATCTGTGCCATTTAAAAAAAAACCACCATGCTGTAGATCACAACTTTTGAAATCTATTTTCAGACAATCACATGAACATTTTTACACTTGTCAATTTTCGTGTAGTTTCATTCCTTCTTCAAAAAATGTTAGAATCTCTCCTGGAAGTATAGAGCCTTTCCCAAAAGTTTAGTAGTGTGGATTCTACAGTAAAATTGGGGGGGTGGGGGGAAGACATCACATCGCAATCAAAGAAAAACTATGGAATTTCTGTTTGTTTTTAATAAAGCATTTTTCTCTTACTAATTAGGGAGATTTTCTGCTTTAATTATTTTTACTTTCTTTCTTATTTTAAACTAGTCTTTGGAATAAATGGAACTGGTCAATGTTTTGGCCATATGTTTGCTCCAAGGCAATGTAATTAATCAGATTGCCATTTTGGTGCAGCCTGAACACTGAGCAGCCAGCTTTATTGCTTGAGGGGTTCAGGGGGTCTTTTTTGAGAACTTTGTGCACCTATAATAATTTTACACCAAAAGAAATCAATCTGGGTGGCTCCCGTGGCTCAAGGAGTAGGGCACCGGCCCCACATACCAGGGGTGGCGGATTCAAGCCTGGCCCTGGCCAAAATTGCAAAAAAAAAAAGCAAAAAAAAGAAATCAATCTGTTAGTTAAAAAACACATATTTATGCCATTTTGTATGCTGAAATTTATCTATTTAACAGCTAATCATGGAGCCTCCCATGGTATTTGGGAAAGAGATTATAACATTGCATAAAGCAAGGTTGAAATGAATTAAAACCAACAGAGAGCGATAGAGAGATTAAAAACATTTTGCTCGTTAATTCATTCACTCAGTTATAAGCATATTCATTAAACATCACTAAGGGCTCATTAGCACATTACCAGGCGCCGTCAAATCAAACAACACATGACATTTCTCCCAAGCTCTTGTGGTCCCTTTTAAGCTCCTCTCTGTCCCTTCTCTGCACTCTGGTGGATTCTTTTTCCTTCTAGGTGAAGTGGGATTCTCCCTCAACACCCCACACCCTCTCCCCTAACCTCCTCCACACTCCTCTACCTCTATGCCTTTACTTTATTATTTTTCAGTTCATTTTTTCCAAACTTCATCCTTATTTTCCTAATACCTCAGCTTAGGCCTAGCTTCAAATAAATAAATAATTTACATTGAGCTCCAATACAGAGCTGTGGGGATTGTTATAAATAAACAAGTACAAGACGTCTCCAGGACCATGTAAATTCTGCCATCTTGTTCAGGAGTTTCAAATCATGCCTCAATCATAGAACATTTTAAAGACAGGTAGCACAGGCACAATCCCAGCTGGCTGATCCTTGCCGTGAGTGCTACAGGAGACTGTGGGGGCAAAAAAACCACTGGACCCTTGTGGAAGAACTGAGATTTAAGTTTAGGAAATAAGTTTGGGTGACTGTAAAGAAAGGACAAGACCTTCCAAGTGGGTTTGAAAAACTTCCTACTCCAAGAAGGCTCACTCCAGCAGGTGCCAATCACCTGCCTCCCAACACACAAATCTTGGGTTTAAACCTTCTCTTATATCAGCTTGACTAGTAAGCATCTTCTTTAGTACCTGCTTAACAAAACAAAGATGGGACAGTGAGTCTCTCTGGTTTTTCCATTCCTCTCCATCCTATTTTAAGTTCCTTAGAAAGGGGTTCATCTCTGACCTCTAGTTCAAGTAGACTGGATGTGCTCTGCCTCATTGACGAATCATGAAAGAACTATTAGTGGATTATAAGAATTTAAGTTCCCATGAATATATTTTGTGACAATCAGGGCCAGATTGTTTGTGAATTGAGAAATAAAGAGATGAGAGGACTGTCACTGAGCTTTGTCTGCAGAAAGTATTTGAAAAAAATACCAAATCATTAAGTATGGATTTATATAGTTATAATGCAATATAAATGCAACTATAAAATCAGAAGGGAATAGCAAAACAAGTCTAAAACATGCAGTGTGGACAAGTGAGGAAATTCAGGGGGAGCAGGCTGTCTCAGTCCTCAAAGGGGAGGAGGCTCCTTAGGTTAGGGAACATGAGTGGTGGGAGAAGAACTGGACTGGGGAGGCTGGACTTCTGGGCTCTAAGTGATGTTAGCACTGTCATTTTAGTAGACCCTCAGAGAGCGCTGAGCTGTGAGGGTGGCTGGGGTCTATTTCCTGTCCAGTTTTACATCCGTTGACTTTAAGTGTTAATATCTGCATTTAGGCAGCTACTGTGAAGAAAGGGAATTCTTGACAACGCTTTCCTATTTATATTGCACTTACCTTGAGTCTCTACCATGAAATACAAATACCAGCTAAGTCAGATTAATAAAAACAGAAACACAAGACTTTTGTAGAGAATTCTGGGTTTCCCTGTGTCTTTCTTTAAGATCCATTAAGAAGAATTACCCAGATCTTGAAAATAGAGGAAAAAGATTACTGTGTGCCTTTTAATATGCCCAAGAATCATGTAACATCGTAGGGGAAGATAACATCTGTTTAACTAATCGGGACCCAGTCTCTGTAAAGTTTGATGTTATCCTATAAAGAAAAGGTACATCCTATAAAAAAATGACATCCATCCAGGAAAAAAAAAAAAAAACTAACAGTGGTTATGGCTTTATCACCCTGTAGAACATTAACTAGTTTGGTGTCTACATTTGCAAACTTTTTCCAGAATTTTTCCTTCCACTGACTACACACATATCCATTCTCATCTTCTCCTTTTGGCCAGCTTTGTCCTTCTGTTGGATTTTTTGATTAATGAGTTAAAACATGCTCATTATATATTTATACAAGAGTTAGGTTGTTAACTTTAAAAAAATTATACTTTAACAAATCTTACAAGTATAAATTTGACTTGGTATAATAGGTTTCATTTAGTGATTAACACTTCACGTGTCTGGTAATATTAAGCACCTGAAATCTTGGGATTAATATTAATAATTTTATACAATACACATTATACATTTCCATGCACAGGAACATTGAGGAAATATAACCAAGAGGAACTGGCGTTTTGTAAACCATTGCATGAGTCTTGAACGGGGGTAGCAACAGAACAAAATAATTTTCTAATTAGCAAAAATGTTCTTCCCCTATTCTGCAGAATTCTTCTTCCCTGCACCCGCATAATTGTGAAATTCTTACAAGTCTTCAAGTCAGGAAGCCTTTCAAATAGCAAGAGGAACTTTAAAAAAACATATATCCCCAGGAAAAGATTCCCCTGTTCCATAATTCCCATAATTCTTTTTTTTTCAAATACTTTTTTTTTCAAATACTTTTCCCATAATTCCCAAGACTCCCATAATTCTTCTCAGCCATTGTATTTTCATGGCATTATCTTCTTTTATTTAAATAGCAATGGAAAATTGAGACTTTATGGGAGAGGTACCAAATATTATTATTTGGGGGGCAAATATTATTATTTAGGGGGCAAATATTATTTTCTCCAGGTGAAGCCTCACTCAAGATTTTATTAGCTGCCAATATTTTGTGGGAATCCTGAAACATCTGAATTAACTTTTTTTCTTAAATACAACCTGACATCAGATGATGGACCAACCTCAATTATTTTGAGAGATCTGTGACAGAATTGAATTAAGCCAGATTTAGGAAAAAAATTCTAAAAATATTTCTAGTTATTCCTCTCTTATAAAGCATGGTATATCACTTAATGGTATAAAGTTACTATATAATACAAATTTGAATTTGCCACACACACACAAGAAGGATTATTGAGTCCCTATTGTACACAACACACTTGACATAAAAGTATAAGATAATCTCCACCCTAAAGGAGCTTACAATTTAGTTGGAGAGGCAATGACCAAATACTACCCCTTTGTAAAAGGACATAAAAATACATTTTGATATAATTAGAATCTAGTTTTCATTTTAGGAGATCTTGATCATCTTTGATTGGCAGCCAGATAAATAAATTATAGTCTGGATTCTCTTATATAGGGTGAGCCATGATATAATAGTCACTATGTGCATGTGTATGTGTGTTCCAAGGTAATACTAATTTTTCATAGGGACCATTTGAAAGACCAGTGAAAAAGAACAAAGAGAGACAGACTGAGACTGGTCAGTTATCTCACTTGGTCATTGAATTTGCAACAATGTCCTGGAAGCCATGGGTCTTGTCAAAGAGGCAGAGCACCAGCTGAGTGTCTGGTTGTTATGTAACAGATATTAAAAACATTCACTGAATTGAACTAAATATATATCAGAAATGACATTTGCCTTTGGAGAGTTGACAGTACAGGAGGGAGGCTGCAATATATACTGTATATAGTCAAATAAGTATAAGGGACAAGGAGGGTTCCATGAAAGAGGTACAGACAAACAGCTCAGAGGGCACAGGAAAAGTAGAGATTCCTTTGTACCTGGTGCATCTGGCTACACATGGGGGATAAAGTGGTATGTGTTTGACATGGTAGGGTGGGTAGGTTATTGACTTACAGTGACTCTGTAGGTAGAGAAGGAGCATGAGCCAAGGCTCAGAGGTAGAACAATGTGGCATCTGATTGGGGAAGTTCAGTTTGGGTATTAACAGAGGAGGTAAAGAAACAAACTTGAAAAGATGGATTATCAAATGATGATGGTACCTAACACCACAGTCAGAGTTTGAACCCACAGCTGTAATAGACATATCCTTAAAGGTTGTTTCTCATCATTGAATGACAGACTACTGATATTAGCAGAGAAAAAGTTTGTATTCTGTGTTGATTCCTTTCAGAAATCTTAAAAACCTTTCAGAATCTTAAGTCACATCTTAAAACCCTATAGTTTCTCTGTTCTCTTAGAATCATCTTGGGCTGGCAGGATTCCTTGCACTAAGAATGCTCTGTCCACAGGGAACCTACTTCTCATTCTTCTAAGAATGTTGCTGATGATGCTTTGGCTGTAAAAGATGTAGAGTCAACCATCCTAGTCTCTTCATGGATGAGAAATTCTGCCTTTGGCATGACTCCTTAAAATAGGTTCCCTGACCCAGAGTAATTCTTCAGTAATGAAAGTCAGTTGTCTTTTGCCCAATGGCTGTTTCACTGTGGCCCCAGTGCTATTGGAGACCCTCTGATGTTCTTCTGGTTTGCTGTCCTGCTATTAGAGCTGAATCTTTCCAAACCCATAGTAATGAAATGTTGATCTCATTGAGTCTATTATTGAGTGTGGCAGAAGCTACATCAATATTAAATAACTACTCTTTATTGAGTGCTCACCATGTCCTAGGTTGCTGATAGGATGTGATCACTAAACAAGACCGAGACAGGAACTGCAACCATCACCCCATTTACCGTGGCAGAGAGCAGGCTGCGAGACAGATAAGACTTCCTTCTGGTCATAACGAGGGGCCAGCAATTGGGCCGTGACATTCTAAGGTCTGAATCTGGGCAGGTTGCTGAGAGAGTTCTTCCAGTTGTTGCCTCTAACCTTCTTACCCTCAACTAAGTTTCAGAGAGAAGTAGGTTGCACAATTAAAACACTGGCCTGGGCTGTGGGTCCAGCTTCTCGTCTGGCAGGAGTTGCCATCTGCTTCTCAGGAATGTCCTTCCAGGCCATTGTTTGTGTTGTTTTAAAACCAGAGAGCTACAGAGTCTCCGTGAGGTCTGTTCCTGGAACCTAGAGATTATAATTCAAGGCCAGATTTGCCTTTTGGTCAGTGTCAACTCACTCTTCCCTTTATGAGCCACTAGCCTTTGTGTTTAAATCTTAAGATAAATCTTAAGCCTTTTCTCAGAGCATTTAACCTTTTCAGATCTTTGAAACAGTTTTATTCATTCTTTGTCCTTGGTTATCTAGTAATACCTTCTCAGACTTAATCCTTAACCCTTCTGGTATTTTCATGTCTTAACTGGCACCAGATGGGAGGTTGGTATGTGTGTCTGTGCGTGCGCGTATGTGCATGTGTGTGTATGAGGATGTGTGCAAAACAGACACTAACAGTTTCAGGAATTTGGGGGTCTTGTCAAAATTCTGAGTAGCTCAGCTCATATTTACTAATGAAACTCACTCTTCCAGCCCCACTGCACTTCCTCCTTCTGGTTCTTGTGTTGGTGGGGTAAAGAACACAATATTTTCACAATATTTTTTTTTTATCACAGCTAGCACTTAAGCGTACCACATCCACACAGATATCCACCAAAATCAAACAGAAAGGGAACAGGAAGCAAGGATGATTGGTTAATTTCTTTTAGACTTGTGGCTTGAACTTCCTCACACTTCTCTTAGATCTGGGGCTGACTTTTTCACAACTGAATTTTTCACTCATTTCTTATTGGACTCTCTTTCTAGACAGAGCTGAATTGTGATCAAGAAAGGAGAGGCTGGGGGCAGTGCTTCTGGCTCAGTGGTAGGGAACTGGCCCCAGATACCGAGGGTGGAAGGTTCAAACCCCGCTCTGGTCAAACTGCAACAAAAAATAGCCGGGCATTGTGGCAGACCCCTATAGTCCCAGCTACTTGGGAGGCTGAGGCAAGAGAATTGCCTAAGCCCAAGAGCTGGAAGTTGCTGTGAGCTGTGATGCCACAGCACTCTACCAAGGGCAACAAAGTGAGACTCTATCTTTAAAAAAAAAAAGAGAGAGAGAGAGAGAAAAGCAAACTATTATTATTATACTATTAATACTATAGTATAATACTATACTATTATAAAGTATTATACATGTGAATAGGCCTCTTAATTTTTTCAAATATTTCATCTCTATTAATTCTATCCTGTAGCATCTATATGAAGAGATAAGTGGGCCAATTTCAAAGTATTTCTGTTGAAGTTAGAAAACTGAATTCACGTAATCGTTCCATATAGTTCTAGAATTTAGGAGATTAATGCTCAGAACTGATAATGATTCTACTGGCAGCTCTAGTAAGAAGGATGTATCTCTATAACTAAATGTCTTAGTATGTCCATGAATGGTAAATCCCACCTTTCTCGAGGCCCCTCTTTGCATAATTATCCTGAGTTTTACTGCCTTTATCACCTTTCCTTTTTTGCAAAAGTAAAATGATATTTCTCTAGATTTATTTATTGACCTAATTAAACATCTTCTTCCCTCCGAGATGTGTACATACCCTACACAACAAGAGAAAGGACATTGAATTAAGTATCTAAGACTCTGCAGTAAAAAAGATAGGGAACAAAAAGAAAAAAAAATGGAAATGTTTTCTCTAAAAGAAGTTCAGATGGAAGACTTATCTTTTACCAGTCCAAAAGGGTTGGCAAGGTTCTACTATGTATCTTAAAGTCTTTACTTGATATATAACACAATGTAGAGCCATTAGAATTGACTGGGTGGTGCCTGTGGCTCAAAGGAGTAGGGCGCCGGCCCCAATATGCTGGAGGTGGTGGGTTCAAACCCAGCTGAGGCCAAAAACTGAAAAAAAAAAGAATTGATTTACATCGTTCTCAAGGGGTCATGGCCCCAGGAAGGCAAAACACTCCTTGCTGTGCATTTTTACTCTAAATGAAACACCACTGCAGTATCCTGCCTTCCTATGGCCCAACCCATCTCACTTTATCATTCATATTCCACTTCCTTCATTCATTTCACAAAAATTGTTGAGTGTCTATTACATGCCAGAAACAGTTGTCCTAAGCTCACCAACAGTTAGCTAGCCATTGGCAGAACCTCAGAGGCTCTCAGGAGTCTAAAACCTCTTTTAGATAGGATTTAAGGAGAAAAGACCAAAAGCTAAGTTTTTGATTAATAACAAGATTTTTGGGGGGCGGCGCCTGTGGCTCAAAGGAGTAGGGCGCCGGCCCCATATGCCAGAGGTGGTGGGTTCAAACCCAACCCCAGCCAAAAACTGCAAAAAAAAAAGATTTTTTTTTTAATGTTTCATGGTTGTTTGAAAATGTCCTAATATTTGCCTTGCATTTTCATAGATTATAAAGGATCTTCATAATCCCTCTGTTGTTGAAAGTTCACTCCTAGGGTTTGGATGGTTCTCCTTAAGTATAGAGGCTAGTCTCTAGAATCTGGCCCAGGTCTGGGTATGGAATCAATTCTCATTAAGTAATTTTTAAGTGTCTATCTTCATATTACATGTATATAAGTTATTTCCCCTACTGGTTGAAAGTGAGAGGCTATTTCTATTACCCGCTTTCTATGTGTCCAGCACTGCTCTCATCAGACAAACTGCTTTACTGAATCTCACCTAGAAAAAAATGTCAGGTTGGACTTAGAGGATGAACTGGGACAGATCCATTCCCTATAGGCACAGCACCATGCCTTGAAGTTGTAATTGGGAAAGTTTCACATCATCTTTTATAAAATGAGAAGTTTAGTAAAGACACAAAGTTACCAGGTTGAGAAAATTGGACACCTGGAAGAATTACATGTTAGGATGATAGTGATTAAGTTTTCAGAAATATTAAGACAGATTTAAACAAAAACAGTAAGATGGCTTCTGAAGCAAGTATTTCATCAATATGTCTTCAACTTTCCCCTTACATAGGGGACTTGGGAGTTTATTTCCTGTTACATTAACCAAGCAGTTCAAATACATGGACTGCTGGTTAAAAACATCAAGCTATCCTATGAGCAGAATATTAGAAATGACAGGAATATTTGCCTGGCATTTTTGTTTCTGGAAAAAAGCAAGGTAACCAGCCAAAAAGGTAGCCATGTTAACAACAAGGGCAATAAGGATTTCAAGAATGTTAAGGTCTTAGTTCTGACTCTGTGATAAAACTACTTCTTTGATATTTCTATGTTTCCCCATCAAAAATCTTTGATATTCTGATTTTCAGCCTTAATTATCTATGGACACCTCCTTAGGAGGTAACCTACGACTTAGAGGTTGAAAATGTGGAGTGAATATTAGAAGAAAATGTTAAGACACAATTTTAGACAACTGAAACCTACATATTTTTTCTCTGAAATCTTGGAAAAGTCACCTAACCTCTCTAAACCTTACTTTTCTAACTTCAAATGAATTACTTTTAAATTGACCCACTTATCTCCTCATACAGATACTATAGAAATAGTGTCAATAGAGATGAAATATTTAGAAAAGCTAAAGACATATTCAAATGTATACTACTTTTTAGTTTTGTTTTTCCCTTCTTGATCCCAACTCAGCTCTGGCTAGAAAGAGTGTCCCATAAAAAAGAACTGAAAAAGTCAGTTGTGAAAAAGTCAGCTCCAAATCTAAGAGAAGTCTGAATAATTTCAAGCCACAATTCTAAAAGAAATTAACCAATCACCCCCAGTTTCCTTTTCCTTTTCTGCTTGAATTTAATGGATAGCTGTGTGGATGTGGTACCCTTCAGTGCTAGCTATGGTAAAAAATACTGTGAAAATATTGTGTTCCTTACCCTGCCAACACAAGAACCAGAAGGAGGACGTGCAGTTGGGCTGGAAGAGTGAGTTTCATTAGTAAATATGAGATGAACCACCCAGAATTTTAGTGGAGCCCAATAATTCTGGAAACCTTCAGTGTCTGTTTTGCACACATGAACACACAGAGAGACACCTTTCCAAGCATTGAGATTGCTTAGAAGTGCTATTGAATGAAAAATACATGTTCCTTGCTTTCAGGGATCTTCCATTCTAGTAAGTGAAGAAATAAAATAGTGAACTCAGAAAATAAATTATTAGGATACATTCAAATAATTGTATATGCTATGAAAAAAAACCCAAATAATTAAATAGAGAGTAATATGGTGGTGAAAATAGGGGCTGGAGTTGACAAGCTCTAGTCAGCACTAGTCAGACAAGCTCTCTCTGAAATGTTGACATTTGAGCTGAAATCTGAATATCCAGAGGTACCAGCCAGGGAAAAATTTAAAAGTAAATTGAAATATTAGCTGGAGCAAATTACATGGGGAAGATATACAGGAAAATGACATTGTAGAGGTAGGCAAGAGCCAAATCTTTTTCAGTTTTTTACTTTATGAATTTAGGGTTTACTCTAGAAAGACTAGGAATCTTTTGGAGGGTTTCAATCTTTGATTTGTGAGTTAATGTCTTTCATTAACCTTGGAGAAGTCTTTCCCATTATCTGGACAAATGTTCCTTCTGCTCCATCCTATCCTGTTCTTTGACACTAGTAACATGCCTATTAGACCATCTATAGTGTCTCACACATCTAGAACATTCTATTCAGTGTTCTTCTTCATTCATTTTTCTCTTTGTTGTTCAGTTGAATAATTTCTATTAACGTGTTTCCAAAAGTATTTTTTTCTTCTATGTTTGATTTCATAGTTAAGCATATTGAATGAATTTTTTATTTCTAATATTTAGTTTTCAGCTCTATAATTTTCACTTGATTCTTTGAGGGAGTTTCCATTTTTTATACTAATGTGCTCTATTTGGCACAAAGTAATTTCCTAAAATATGTTTGTTGAATTACTACACTAAATTTGCTTATCTGCAATAGGAAGGATTTTTTAAAAATTTATTTTAAAAAAATGTATTGGCTCACAGTTCTGGGGACTAGGAAATCCAAGATTAATATGTCAGCTTCTTGTGAAGGCAAGGATATTTTTTAATACAAAAAAAGATTCACATCTGGAAAATTCAGTTATCATAAATTAGCTATCTTACACTAAGACTCAATAACTCATAGTACAAATAGGTGACAGCCACCCTCATTTGTATATTTTGTGAATTTAACCTTATTTGGGGGACAGCTCATTTAACAAAGCATTCTCATCAGCATTTTTATACTTGGTCAGTTTCCCCTGGGAGCTCAGAGAAGGACTAGAACCACAACCATATCAAGGCACTTTGCTCAATAATGCAGAACTGTGGCAAACATTAGAAAAGTCTCCCCTGGGGAATATTTTATGAGGACCCCCCTGGACAATTGAGGCAACACCAAAAATACATCACTGGTATCTGATCATACTAAAAATCTTCTGTACAGCCAAGAACACAGTACATAAAGCAAGTAGACAGCCCTCAAAATGGGAGAAGATATTTGCAGGTTATGTCTCTGACAATGGTTTAATAACCAGAATACACAGAGAACTCAAATGTATTACCAAGAAAAGAACAAGTGATCCCATCTGAGGGTGGGCAAAGGACTTGAATAGAAATGTCTCTGAAGAAGACAGGAGCACAGCCTACAGACACATGAAAAAATGCTGATCATCCTTAATCATCAGAGAAATGCAAATCAAAACCACTTAGAGATAACATCTAACTCCAGTAAGATTAGCCCACATCACAAAATCCCAAAGTCATAGATGTTGGCGTGGATGTGGGGAAAAGGGAACATTTCTGCACTGCTAGGGGGAATGCAAACTAATACATTCCTTTTGGAAAGATGTTTGGAAATCATTCAGGGATCTAAAAATAGCTCTGCCATGCAATCCTTTAATTTTTCTACTAGGTATATATCCAGAAGACCAAAAATCACTTTATAAAAAAGATGTTTGCACCAGAATGTTTATTGCAGCCCAATTCATAATTGCTAAGTCATGGAAGAAGCCCAAATGCCCATTGACACATGAATGGATTAATAAATTGTGGTATATGTATGCCATGGAATATTATGCAGCCTTAAAAAAGATGGAGACTTTACCTCTTTTATGTTTACATGGATGGAGCTGGAACATATTCTTCTTAGCAAAGTATCTCAAGAATGGGCTCAGCGCCTGTGGCTCAAGTGGCTTAGGTGCCA
>CAUYRH010093951.1:0-37255 GCA_963574655.1 Perodicticus potto
GGTCACTGAGAAAATAGTTATACCACCCCAAAAGATAAATTGGATAACCAAAAAACCTGTCTGGGTTCCTCAGTGGCCCTTAACACAAGAAAAATACCAGGCAGCAGAGACCCTAATACAAGAACAACTAAACCTTGGCCATTTAGAACCTTCTAACTCCCCTTGGAACACCCCCATATTCGTCATAAGGAAAAAATCAGGAAAATGGTGCCTTTTACAAGATCTGAGGGCAGTCAACGCCTGCATGACTCCTATGGGAGCCACACAACCCGGCCTCCCATTCCCATCCGCAGTACCCAACTCATGGCACGTAATCATAATAGACTTAAAAGATTGCTTTTTTGCCATTCCCCTACACCCAGAAGATAGAGAAAAGTTTGCCTTTTCCCTCCCATCCGTTACTCACCAATCTCCCAATAAAAGATTCCAATGGAAGTGTCTCCCCCAAGGTATGGCCAATAGCCCTACCATGTGTCAAACGTATGCAGATATGGCCATCCAACCTCTCTGAGACAAACTCTCTCAAACAGCCATGTTAATCCACTATATGGATGATATCTTACTTACTGCTCAAAATGAAGACCAACTATTACAGTTATATGATTCCCTTCAAGGCCTACTTTCACGAGCAAATCTTGTTATAGCTCCTGACAAGATACAACTTACCCCACCTTTCCAATATTTAGGATTCCAAATGACTCCATCACAGATTAGACCAACCAAAATAGTCCTACAAACTTCCCATTTAAAAACACTTCATGACTTTCAAAAACTCTTAGGAGACATTGCATGGCTCAGACCCTCGTTAAAAATATCTAATGAAGACTTAATGCCACTATACGAGATGCTTAAAGGAGACCCAGATCCTAGTTCTAAAAGATCATTGACTGCAACAGGACAACAAGCCTTAGAAAAGGTAGAAAAGGCCCTCACAGAGGCCCACTTAAAAAGAATAGATGTGAACAAAAACCTAATTTTCATAGTCTTTCCAGCGGATCATCGACCATTAGGTTATTTTTGGCAGACAGGGCTGATATATTGGCTGACTGCACCCGTCAGCTCATCCAAAATTGTGCTTCCTTATCGCACAGCTATTAGTAACCTATTAAATAAAGCTCATCAAACAGCAATCACCATTTTTGGCAAAAACATAGATGAAATCATTATACCATACATACCCAGTCAGTTACAATCCCTGATCTTACAAGATGGAGACTGGACCCTGCTCCATTGTTTATATCCCACAGTTTGGAGACACCAGTACCCCACAGACAAAATATGTCAGTTTTACAAAAAACACCCCATTATGTTTCCAAAAATCACACAAAAGACCACATTTGAAAAAATAAAAAGAGGGGAATTGCACCCCCTCTGCAATCATCCCCAACAATTAAACTCTGTCATATTATACATTTTAAATTTTTTAAACCCAGACAAGGACAATCTCAGCAGAGCCGACCGCCACTGGCAGTCCATCACCCATCCACCTGCACTCATAAAATGGAAGGACCCTCTAACCCAACAATGGCGAGGCCCTGACCGGTTGATAGCACAGGTCAAAGGTTCTGTTTGTGTTTTACCAACAGGTGAAGATGTCCCGATTTGGATTCCTGTCCACTGCGTGCATCCTGTCAATCGTCCAATGGACCAGACTCCAAACAGAGATCCATTGGGGGATAGTGAAGACTCCGCCAGTGTTCCTGACGGTAAAATGGGATAGTCCCCAATTTCCCACCCTTGTTTCTTCCAATGCATCCACTAGACAACCACATGTTAAACCATTAGCCTTCACTCCTTTAAAAGCTTCTTCATTCCTTTTGAAGGACGCACTATGCTTTACTCACATTAATATTTCCAAAGACAATTCTTTCTCTTTTAATGATTCTAATAAGTACCCTTGTTTACTTTTCCATAACAGTAGCATTGCTGATTTACAAAAAAACCATACTGAATACCTTCCCACTTACGTTATGGAAATATTATTGCCCATATCTGATAGTCCTCCAGCGAATCTCTCAGAACCTGATACTTATAATCTTTTCTTTTCGGAGGCTCCCATTCCTTGCCCCATTGTGAGAGGTCTCATTCAGAATATTCTAACCCCGATAAACGTTGGGCCTGGCGAGACTGCTATGCCTTTGATCCATTTTATTTGCCTCCCACACCATCTAATCTTAGTCGTTGGTGGTATGGCCCCCAACTCTTGGACCTTTACAATCTACTAACCCCCTTTTATCAACGTAACCCCTGTTCACCTAGAACGCCAGCCACATTAGCTGGGATGTTCCTTTGCGGACCCCATGCATGTCTTAATGCCATCCCTCTTACTACTCGACATGGCAAGGTAGAAAATGTCACTTTGTTAGTAAATACCACTAAAGGGATGCCTCCAGTTGCCATAACTATGGGTCCAATCACCTGTTATCCCATTGGACAACCCAACGTTACTTGCACCAACATCACTAGTGGTTTTCCTTTTAATGCTCAACCTTGTGTATTATCACCCGTTTTTATTATATCATTCAATATATCATCTGTACAAAATAATACAATACCCTGTGACCAACCTAACACAACCTGCCTCTTGTCCAGTTGTTGGAATCCTTATTCTGATTCCATGTTCATACTTCGTATCCCATCATTTCTCCCTATGCCTATTAATATATCTTTAAGTTTTCCTCTTAGCCTTTCCAGACAGAAACGAGACCTCGGCATAACAATATATTAAAATGCTTGGCACAAAGAAAGGCTCAACAAATGGCACTAAAGATGGGCTTTTTCAGAGCTATAAAGTATACTTCCCGACCTTCAATAAGTAGTGGGCGATAGGCACCTACTCATGTGTAATAGGGACCCATATTCTTTTTTATTTCTTCTTTTTTTGAGGCAGAGTGTCACTTTGTCACCCTAGGTAGAGTGCTGTGGCGTCATCATTGCTCACAACAACCTCAAACTCTTGGGCTCAAGTGATCCTCTGGTCTCCAATGCCTGGCTAATTTTTCCTATTTTTAGTAGAGACAGGGTCTCACTCTTGCTCAGGCTGGTCTCGAACTCTAGAGCTCAATCAATTCACCTGCCTTGGCCTCCCAGAGGGCTAAGATTACAGACGTGAGCCACCGCACCTTGCCTGGATTCATATTCTCACTAGTTGTGAGATGTTAGCAAGTCACTCAATACCCCTGTGCATCCATTTCCCTCTGTTTAAAATTAGAGAAATGTATGATTTAGCTATGAAGTATCCCTCTGTTTATAATATATAATATCAAGACAGGTGATATAGTTTCCGAATCTAAAATGAAAGCTCATCTGTAGCTAAAGCACTTTCACAAAAATTATAAATTACACTTGGTGAACACTCTAGGAAGAAGAGGGCATAGTCAAGTCACAGCTGAGCTTTTATTCAAATAATGCAACTCTTTCGAGTTCCCCGAATTATAAAATGATACTTTTAAAAAGTGGAACAACAATAGTTTCGTGCGAAATCATATTCTGTTTCCTGTAAGTCACCTTGACTTGAGTTGCCCCTAGGGAACACCTGAGGAGGGGCAGGGTTCAGCCAACCTGTGCAGAAGGGAACAACTCAGAAACTACCCCTCATAGGACAGCCCCTCTCTCTTTATGGTCATTTTATCTTAAAAAATAAAAAAAAAGGTGGCAATGAAGGCAGGAAACTGCTCTAGGCCCAACCTCACTCCCTTTGCCCTGCCCCTCCACTGCAGTTCCTCTTTCAGCTCCACAGGAGCACTGGTCCTCACACAGGCCCTCACACAGGCTTTCCAGTAGCACCTTGGATGTTGGCTTCTTATGTCTTCTCAACAAACTTTCATAATCTAATCATTCTGTCTCCCCTTGGTGCCAAAGAAACAAGTGTTTTCAAAATCTGAAAAACAGACTAAGTTCTTAGCCTGAAGGAGTTCTGTAAAAAATACATTTATTTTCATTTCTCTGAGGCATATATGAATCTTTTTGAAGGTTAAGGTTACATTTTGAAAAGTACCCGTAGCTAATTTTCAATCAGGTATTTAAATTATGTGTTCTTCCCTGAACAGTAAATAGCAACCTTCGGACAAAATCAAATTAGTTTTTGCCTTGAAGTTGAATGGCTTTACCTCATGATTTTAGCAGTGCGTAGAAAGCGCTGGGACTCAAAGCAGTGAGAAGACAAGGAAATGTAAGTGGCCCCTGAGCCATTACCATTTGGCAAAAATATACATGTTTGAGATTTAGAGAATTTAATTTGAAGCTTAAATCTGACCTTCCTCCAGCTTCTCTGAGTCTTTCAGACAGACACTCTATCAGCATTGAACTAAAATTTACTAAGAACTTGCCAAGTATCAGACTCACACTGCTTTCCATGTGTTTCTTTTCTTTTTGTTTTTTTTTTATTAAATCATAGCTGCGTACATTAGTGCAATCAAGGGGTACAGTGTGCTGGTTTCATATACAATCTAAAATGTTTTCATCAAACTGTTCAACATAGTCTTCATGGCATTTTCTTAGTTGTTGTACGAAGATATTTGTATTCTGCATTTAGTAAGTTTCACCTGTACCATTCTAAGATGCACCATAGGTGTGGCCCCACCAATTACCCTCCCTCCACCCCAACCTCCCTCCTCCCCTCCCCTCCCTTGCCCCTTTTTTCCACGTGTTTCTAATGCAATCTGCCTCCTGCTTCTGCTACTTCAAATGACTTTAATAGACACTGGGTACACAGGACCACTGTTAGCCCTTCATTTATTCTGTGGATCCTCATTTAGGAAAAAGAAACTATCAGCCTCCATCTTCTTTCCTGCTTTCAGAGAGGGTGTGATGTCAGCAGCCCAGGGGAAAGCAGCTCCCACGAATCTCATTTTCAGTTTCCAGCCGGTGGCATGAAGAACAGGAAACAGCCATATTACCACTGCCAACAACCACAGCGAATCTCTTCCCAGGCAGGGCTTTCCCGGTGATGTCAGTGAGCAGAGTGAGTGGCACCTACCCTGACAGATGGTCTTGGGACAGTCTCAACTGCCTTGTCAAGGTTAGCTTCTCAAGTTCCTGAGAACTGGCACAGCCAGAGGGAAGGTCTTCTCTGACAATGCTCAAACCCCGTCATGGTTTTAGGTGTGGGCAGTGAGTATCAGTAACTCTACTCACTAGGGATGGTTTGGGTTCACTGCTATTTTTTCTGAGAGTTTAATCTTAAGGGCTAGAAGTGGCATAATTACAAAGTTCTGAATCACTTCAGTATAATGGCCGTGATTTCATTTCCTCTTTTGAGCTCTAGGTGTAGAAGAATGGACACCATGCTTACAAAGGACGGTTACTGATTCCTATCACATTAAAAGGAAATGCTGAGAACAGGACAGTCACCTGGCAAGCCTAAAGACGTTTTGTGACTTGGGGGCAATCCCCCAAGTAACTAACTCAGTGTTCTGGAATGAAATCAGGTCGATCTCTCACTAGTAAGCATGTGTTAAACATTGATGCTTAGTAGTTCTTCATGAGGGTCGGTGGGGAAAGAACACGTGAGGAGAGCAGGTGGCAATCCTGCATGCAGCCCTCATATGTAATTACCTTAACTCTCCACACCTGTTTATGTAAATTACCTTAAGTCTCCACACCTGTTGTGTATAACCTTAATAAATAGCCGTTGCGGAGGGGGCTCGGGGCTACCCTGCAACTGATGTTAGCCCGCCTCCCGCAAGCTTGAACGTCTAATCCCTGTCATGCCTGGTTCTTTCCTGTGGCGATGGAGACCAGTGCCATAGGGGTCGCGACATCTAGGCTTAAGGCTGAAGAGTGTCAGAACTGCCACTCAGAATTAGACACATACTCTGTCCATCCCGTATCATGTGTCATGGACAATGGCCACCAAACACGAGCTCCAGTGATTATTAGTGATGTTAGTCAACCTCATTGTACTCCTTTAAAAAACCCCATGGTTCAGGTGGACATGCATCTAAGCCTTTTTTCCTAATCTGCCTTTTCCTTATTAGTTTTCTTACATATTTTGGAATAATGACTTCCCTGGTTATAATAGCCAACTTGTGAAACATTAATTGTATTTATTGGTTCTAAATTCATTTCTAAGTCTAGGATTTGGGGATTTTGCACATAAATCCACTGTTTGCCTTACTCATGTTCTTCATAAGTTTGTGGATTCTGCTTACATTTCTTCTCATAGCCTTGGTCTTTCCTTTTTTTTGAGACAGAGCCTCAAGCTGTCACCCTGGATAGATGCTGTGGCATCACAGCTCACAGCAACCTCCAATTCCTGGGCTCAAGCGAGTCTCTTGCCTCCGCCTCCCAAGTAGCTGGGACTATAGGCGCCTGCCACAACCCCCGGCCATTTTTTGGTTGCAGCCGTCTTTGTTGTTTGGCGGGCCCAGGCTGGATTCGAACCTGCCAGCTCAGGTGTACGTGGCTGGCACCTTAGCCCGTTAAGCCACAGGCACCGAGCCGAGACCCTGTCTCTTAAAAAAAATATATATGTATATGTAATACTTGAACCAGTGTTCAGCATCCATTAATGCTCAATAAATGTCACCTATCATTTTAGCTTTATGTCCTTGGTGTCATTTAGTCTCTCAGAAATGAATAATAAAAGACCATAATTGTTTTGTTTTTGGAGATGGGATTATACTCTGTTACCCAGGTTGGAGCACAGAGGTATAATCATAGGTCACTATAACCTCAAACTCCTTAAGACTGTAATTTTTATAAAGGGTATAAATAGGACATTTCCTTTCATTCATTGAGTTCTCTTATCAAATAATTACTGAGCATTATGTGCCAGATACTCTCCTAGACACTGGGTATGAAACAGTGGACAAAGACTTACCAAACTTGAATTTTTTACTGGGTTTTAGTTGGTCTCTTTGTTTATAGGTTTATAATATTTCTAAATATTGGTCTCATACTTTCCATTATTTTTGTCTTTAGTTTCATGCCTGATTTGAGTAGAACATCTGGAACTGGATTAAATAAAGGAAATAGCCATTAATTTTAAGTCACACTTATTTTAATTAAAATTATATTTTTAGGGATATCTAACTATCAAGTTGAAGAAGATATAGGAAAGTTGAAGTCTTGTCTCACTGGCTTCCTTCAAGAATATGGTTTGTCTGTAATGGTGAAAGATGATTATGTTCATGAATTGTAAGTATTTTTTAGGGCAAAAAAAGAGGTATGCCTTGCCTGTGCTAAGGCTAACCTAAATGCATGTCTCTGTTCTTTCTTGTAGTTGCCGATATGGAGCTGCTGAGCCACATACCATTGCTGCATTTTTGGGAGGTGAGTTCCATAGCCAAGAAGATTATCATCTGTTACATAGTACAGTTACTATTTTAATATGAAATTTTGTTGTCTTAGCCATTTTAGCTGCTTTAATTGGGTCAGTGAAGTAGGATGTCATTAATATATTAAGCCCCCATACTGGTCTCCCTGCCTTCCATCTCTCCTACTTCTATCCATCTTAAACTCCTAAGAGCCATTAATCTTTCTAAAGCTGCTTTTTAAATCTTTCCAAAGGGACTGTGTCCCTCATCTAACCCTCTGCCCATCAGTATACATTTACACCCTAAAATGGGCCTTAGAAACGCAAGTCCAGAGACCTTGGCTTAACATCGAAGACTGTGTTCTGGTTGCACTCAGCTTTTCTAGCCTTGGTCTTATCCAGTTACTTGCTTTTCCCCCAGAAATGAACTTTCATTTCCTGTTCCTACATCTTTGCTCCTCTGGGTACATTTGCTTTAGAAACTTCTATTTTTTATGTATCCAAAACCTACCTGTTCTTTAAGACCTAATTAAAAAATGCCATCTTTCATAAAAACTTCCTTTACTACCCTGCCTTACCTTGCTTCTTCCTTGTGCTGTAACAGAATACCATATACTTATAAACAATAGACATTTGTTTTTCATAGTTCTGGAGGCTGGGATTTTGAGATCAGGGTCCCAGCATGTTCAAGATCTCATGAGAACTCATTTCTTGGTTTACCTACAGACAGTGCTGTTTTCACTATGTCCTAACCTGGTAGAGTAAGTGACAATAGAGTGTTTGTGTCCTCCCAAATTCATATGTTAAAATCCTACTCTAGGTCAATGTGATGGTATTAGGAGGTGGGGCCTTTGGTAGTTTCATTCATGAGGGCTCTACCCTCATGATCTAATCATCTACCAAATACCATCTACCTCCTAAATACCATCACTTTGACCTAGGGTAGGATTTCAACATAAGAATTTTGGGAGGACACAAACATTCAATTTGTTAACACCCTTCAATAAATACTACTTTCTACCTTTGATCTCTTTTTTTTTTTTTTTTTTTTTGAGACAGAGCCTCAAGCTGTTGCCCTGGATTTAGTGCCGTGGCATCACAGCTCACAGCAACCCTCAATTCCTGGGCTGAAGCGAGTCTCCTGCCTCTGCCTCCCAAGTAGCTGGGACTACAGGCGCCCACCACAACGCCTGGCCATTTTTTGGTTGCAGCCGTCATTGTTGTTTGGCGGCCCGGGCTGGATTCGAACCCGCCAGCTCAAGTGTATGTGGCTGGCGCCTTAGCCCGTTGAGCCACAGGCGCCGAGCCTGGTCTCTTTATTTTACACATTTGTTGTCACATGAAAAACCTGAATTCCTTTTCAGTTAAATATTTATCCTAACAACTGATCATGATGATAAATCTGGCCACCGGACTAATACTATTACAATATTAGACCAGATTCTTTTTTTTTTTTTGAGACAGAGCCTCAAGCTGTCACCCTGGATAGAGTGTCGTGGCATCACAGCTCACAGCAACCTCCAATTCCTGGGCTCAAGTGAATCTCCTGCCTCCGCCTCCCAAGTAGCTGGGACTACGGGTGCCCGGCTATTTTTTGGTTGCAGCCGTCATTGTTGTTTGGCAGGCCCAGGCTGGATTCGAACCCACCAGCTCAGGTGTACGTGGCTGGTGCCCTAGCCCGTTGAGCCACATGCGCCGAACCTAGACCAGATTCTTCTAAGTGGTGGGGTGCTGTGGTAGTTTTTGCCCAACTGAATAAATACTTAGCCTCTTGTTATGTGCTGCTAGTCGCAAAAGTGGGCCTTTAATGCAGTTCCATTCCTAGTTGGACAAATGAAAGATACATTCCTGAAACAACTGAAGAAAATCTATGCATCTGCGTGAAATTACGGTTGACATCTATCTGTTGCTTTTGCCCTTCTAACCTTTGTTCCTGCTTCTAACGGCATCTCTGATAGTCCTTTGGGAATCCATCCCTTCCCACTCTCAATCCATTTGACGTTGGCAGGGCTGTCTCACTCTGTACATCCAGGATAAGCGTGCAGTTCATACCTAGCTCCTCTTTGCACTCCATCTACCTGGAACCCCAATTGACTCAGAGATGAGAATATGACTCAAGAGAGTCAAATCAGAGCCAATCTCAAGACTCACAGGAATTATTCAGAAAGAAATTCTCTTTCTTCTGAGTTTATTATGCTGAAAGGGTATAATTCTGGAACTCCTGACCTCAAGAGATCTTCCTGCCTCAGCCTCCCAAAGTGCTAGGTGTGAGTCACTGCACCCGGTCAGGCAGGGTATAATTCTGGAGCCACTGGTAGACATTTTGTCTTTACCCATAGAAAGCCTGCCTGTAGCTCAAGCAGCTAAGGCACCAGCCACGTACACCTGAGCTGCCGGGTTCGAATCCAGCCCAGACCCGCCAAACAGCAATGACGGCTGCAACCAAAAAATGGCCGGGCATTGTGGCGGGCACCTGTAGTCCCAGCTACTTGGGAGGCGGAGGCAGGAGACTCGCTTGAGCCCAGGAATTGGAGGTTGCTGTGAGCTGTGATGCCACGGCACTCTATCAGGGTGACAGCTTGAGGCTCTGTCTCAAAAAAAAATAGAAAAAGATAGGTGGGCATTGTGGCAGGTGCCTGTAGTTCCAGCTACAAGGATGTTTTGAGCCCAAGTTTGAGGTTGCTGGTCACCAACCAGCGCGGTGAAGGGGAGCGAACCAGAGTGCAATTGGTGGGGAATGAGGAAAATACAGCACAAGAGAAGACACGGAAACAAAGGATGGGACGGGGAGGACGCACTGAGCTGATGGCTACAGCCAGCCCCAAAGCACAAAATCAGCTTTGTTTTATAGGATCTCTACAGGGTTGTCCAGCGGGGAGTAGCATAGACAAAATGGGGAAATACCATAAACAAAAGACAGAGTTTGGGTCTTACAGTACAATAGGAAAATGTCAATGACTTTAATCTCGTTGATGGTTTCTGCTCAACTTCATTAACATATGATAAGAAGTGAAGGGTAAGATCACAAGGACCTCAGCATAGTCGGCAGAACAAAGGAAAAACTCTGTGACTTAGTGGTTACTCTTCGACTTTGTTAGCATTTGACAAAGAGAAAGAAGGCAGAGATCTCAAGGATCTCTGATAGTTAACTACAGAAAGAAAGGGCTAGGAGACTTCTGGCAGAGGCAGCGTGAAGAAAGGAAAACGGCTGTTTCAGGGACCGGAGAGGAAGCAGTTGGGGGTTCATTCTCTGAATGTTCCCGGGCGGGGAGGGCTCTGCCCCATCCCACAGCCTGCTCTCTACAGTTGCTGTGAGCAATGACGCCATGGTACCCTACCCAGGGTGACAGAAGGAGACTCTAAATTTTACAGAATCACTAACTTTATTGTACTTATTAGAATTAATAATGAACAATTTTCAGGTCAGAAAAAACCTGAGAAGTTACACATTGCTCAGTTCCTAAAGAAGACCGCAAATAAACAACTCAATGGAAAACTTGTGTGATCTCTTATAAGGTCTCTTATAGGGCACCTACTACACGGCAGGCAGTCTGGGTCCTGGGCTGCCCAGGAGCAGGTCTGGCTGCTCTGCAGGAACATGGGCGGTTCATTCAGTGTGTGCTGACTGACTGCCAGAACGGAAGTAGCAGGTGTGAGAGCGCAGTGGAGGACCGCAGGGAAGACCTCGTTAGCTGAGCCTAGGCCGCACACACAGCTTCCAAAAGGCCGGAAAGCTTTATTTACTTCTGCAAGTCACTGGTGAAAAAGAGGGCGGAAACAAGTCCTGCATAGCAGAGGCAGCATGTGACGCAGGGCACAGGCCAAAAAGGTGCCATCTTTCAGGACAACTGGAAATAATTTGGTACAGCGGAATTTGAGCTACCTCAGTTTCCCCAGTTCAAAACATTTTGAACACTTCACAAGATGTGGTCCAGGAATACTAGTGGAGGGGAGAAAACTACTATGAAACAGCAAAAACATCTACATGTTCTACTTCTGGTGCACAGAGGAGCCCAGGTCTCAGCTTCCTCTCCCAGCCCCAGGTATCACTTTGGTTCCTTCCCCTCCCAGTGGCTCCTCTGGCTGGGCTGACACCACAGACTGGGCTCTGAGTTGGCTGCTGCAAGGGGGGCAGGAAAGCACCCAGTGCCTGATTTTCAAGAAAGAAGAATCAAATGAGAATATCCAGGCATTGTGGCGGGCACCTGCATCCCAGCTACTCAAGAGGCTGAGGCAAGAGAATCGCCTAAGCCCAGGAGTTGGAGGTTGCTGTGAGCTGTGTGACGCCACGGCACTCTACCGAGGGTGATAGAGTGAGACTCTGTCTCTACAAAAAAAAAAAAAAAGAATCAAATAAGAAAAGACAGCCAATGATGAGACCGTTTTATCACGCGGTAACGCTTATTATTACTAAACTATTGTGCTTAAACTTGCCAGTTTCTGTTTTTCATGTTTTGGGTTAACCTCTAACAATGGCAGTGCTCCTGCCCATCTGGTTTGCATCTAAAGGTGACTGGGGTAGTCTGTAACCTCCCCGATCCCACTCCCTGCTCCTCACAATCACCCCCATTAACCAAGCAGGCCACACAGGTAGAGGTGGTCGGTCCTAGAGATGCTTTTAAGCACCTTTAGATTCTAATTTCATTTTCTAGCACAGCATAATCCATTTCAGATAAAATCTAACCTTCAGAGAATCCATTGAAAGGTAAGAAACTGGTGAGGGCACCTGCAGCTGGACGCATGTGATGATGGGCACAGTTTACCCTTTTCGGTGGAACACAGTTATTTCAACACTTATAATTAGGGCTGTAACTGAGCTTACCCTCTTAATAGCAGGCCTGCTAACAGGAGGCCACTCCACCTACGAGGAAAACAAAGATGGCATCCAGAGCTCACCTCTCCCACTTCAAGCCTGCTGTTCCTAGTATTTTAACAGTCCATTCATCTGTGCCCCATGAGTCTCCAAATACCAAAATTTCCAAGGAAACATTTTAAAATTACCAGTGTCCTAGCCCTACCCCAAGCCAACTGAATACAAATGTTGGGGGTAAGGCCAATGAATTGGTAATTTTTTAAATTACCAATTAAATTTTATAATTCATTGATTTCTATTTTGAGACAGAAGCTCATCCTGTTGCCCAGACTACAGTGTCATGGCATGAGCCTAGCTCACAGCAACCTCAAACTCCTGGGCTGAATACATCCTCCTACTTTAGTCTCCAGAGTAGCTGGGACTACAGGCACCCACCACAATGACTGGCTAATTATGTGTGTTTTTAGTAGAGATGGGGTGGGGTCTCACTCTTGTTCAGGCTGGTCTTGACCTCAAGCAATTCACCCTCCTCAGCCTCCCAGAGTACTAGGATTAGAGGTGTGAGCCACTGGCCCTAGCCTGAAGTAGTGATTTTTGAAAAAGATCTCCAGATGATGCTAACACAAGGAAAACAAACAAACGCAGTAGATCAGATGGTACAGATTCCGCGAAATAGGACTCCTGACATCTAAAGTCCCACCATAATCAGGCTCTTTACAGTGGCTTTATGGAGCCGACAAGTCTCTTCCTAACCCCTGCCCCCACCCCCGCCAGCCACCCCACTCATACCAATTGCTCTTTAAGCTTCTAACTTCTGAGACACGATCCCTGGCCTCCACACGCCACTTCTAATTCTCACTATCAGTGGCAAGAGGCACCTGACCCACAGCAGCCCCAAAGGACAATCACCTGACCTCTACTTATGTAAAGCCAGTACAGGAAGCCCTGACAGGCCCCCAAAGGGGCCGGATCCCTGCCGGCCCCACCTCGTCATCTATCAGAGACAGATGATGCCACTGAGCTGAGTCTGACTGCTCAACATCACGTCTCTGGACTCTGAGACGGAGTTTTCCCTGCCCTGGGCCAGAACAATACCAACAGCGCAAGCGAATGGCCACTCAGATTCATCTTGGAAGCCCCAGCACTTCATAAGGCAGACCTTGGCATATCGCAGCTGTTAATAAACGTGGCAGGTAGTAAGGGGTGGGGAGGAGTGTGTGTGTATAAAAGATGTCATTACCACTGTTCTCTAATCACTCATTGGTTTGCACACCTTTTCAGCACATGTCATTTATATAATAATCACCATTTCATGCATTAGGGCCATGGAAGTTAGTGGAACACATCCTCTTCCCTTGAAAAATTCAAAATCTAATTGAAGACACTTTTTGAGCATTTTCAGCGTTAGGCTCTCGCTTAATTCTCACAGCAAAGCTATTGCTTCAGGACTCCAGTTCTTCCAGAGGAGAAAACAGTGACATGCGGACTTAAGGGTGTCACAGCTCGGCCACAGCAGAGCTGCAAGCCAGTCCCTGCCTGACTCCAGTCCTGTTGCATCCCAGTGTGCTCTACCATGCCACAGCCAATAGTTGAAAAAGGTGCTGCTACAGAAGGGTCCAGAACTCAGGTTCTTAAACAGAATCTAGCACCAAACATGTTTGTGATGGTTGCTATCTTGGCAACAGCTGAATGAAAATGCCTAGAGCCACTTCCCTTTAGACAGGGCTGTAATCTCCAGTGCACCGCAGGCTCCGTCCTTCCCTCATGTCTTCCAGTCATTACAAGGTTAAATACTGATGGAAATTTATCTTTGCATGTGTGTGGTCGTTATTCTCAAACCTAACTCATTTTACTCACGTGAATCACTGACCTGATGACCACAAACTTTGAACACAAGCCCGCTGCGAACACGTCTGGCTAAAGTCCCCCAGAGAGACATGACCTCACCTGCCATGAATAACCTCGAGGGCAGGCCCAAGTGGCACTTTACACTTCTGTAGCCACAATCTCTATTAGAACAACATGATCGAAAGTGCACAGATTTTGGTCTGATTATTGAAAAGAGAGAAGCAATCTGTTTCTAACCTCTGTGGGGTACACAGGTCACGATGAAAGTTCTGAGACAGGCTGTGTGATGGTCCATTATTTCACCACCTAGAAACACAGGTGACAGCATCCTTTTGACCCATGCAAATTTCATCTTACTCAGCTTACAGGTGTTGCTAGGAGGGCTTCATTTGTTTCTGTCCTCACAGATTTTACATTTCTTAATTTTTGTGTATCTCAAAACTTTCATAATGACCCATGTACATGGTCCTATCTACCTTGTTCCATTTCCTTTAAAAGGACTTGTCTCACCCATCCAAATGAACATGGAATAGGCGCATCACACACACAGCAGCTGCAGGCACTGACGCTGCCTTCCCAGAAACATCCAAATCACCTGTCTGCTTCCCGGCTACTCACTCCGAGCTAATGCCCCTGTGTCTTCCTTCTCTGCTGTGGTTCCCATGTTTGGTGAAGCCAAGTCTCCCCTAACCCAGCTCCACCACACTCATGCCAGTTACTGTCCAATGTTTTCACTTCTGCATGATTTCTGTTCCCCTTCCCTCTACCTCTGAATCTCACTGTCAGAGGCAAGAAATGCCTGACCCAAGTTCCACCTGGATTCTCTGAATCCATCAACCAAGTCTGCCCCAGCCAGCCTCCCATCACCAGGAAAAGGAAGAGGAAGGGTCCTACCTTCACGGTTCACTGGTAGAGGGCGAAACTGCTTATCCAGGACAACCAGAGAACACGTGGCATCAAACCCAAGTCCTCGGATTTGGTTTAAATCGATCCCTTGTACAACTTTCTGTTTTAAAACAAACAAAAGCATAAATCAGAACACCAGGGTTTGAAATGCTTAAAGACAATTTACAACTAGAAGAATAAATGACAAAAAAAAAAAAAAAAAAGATAACATGAAACAGGTAAAAGCTATTATCACTAAAATACCAAAAGATCCTAAAAATTAATAAGAAAACAATCACTAATTGAAAATTAAGCAAAGGACCCAAAAAGTCACCTTATAAAATAAAAAGAAATGGTCGAAGAGCATATGAAAATATTCTCATACAATTAGGCAAGTGCAAATACAAATACACCACAATTTTTGCTTTTCATATTGGCAAACATGTGGAAGATTAATAGTATAAGTTACCATCTCTTATCCAAAATGCTTAGGACCAGAAATGTTTTAGATTTCAGAATTTTTTGGATTTTGGAATATTTGCATATGAGGTATCTTGAAGATTGAAACCAAGTCTAAATATGAGCTTCATTTATGTTTCATATACACTTTATACACGTAGCCTGACAGTAATGTTCTAGAATATTTTTAATAATTTTGCACACGAAACAGTTTAATACATTGAACCATCAGAAAGCAAGTGTGTTCTTGTCTCAGCCACCCATGTGGCATCATGATGGGGCCCCCAAAATGCTGCTTTTGGTGCTACTACGAATAGAATGGTTTTCTTAATTTCATTTCTGATATGTAGTTGCTAGTACACAGAAAAACAATTGATTTTTACATGATTACATGATTTTTAATATTGCATCCTGTAACCTACTAAACTTGCTAATTAGTTCTAACAACTTTTCTTTTGCAGATCCTTTTGCATTCATTAAGTGTCAAGTTGACTGGATTGAGGGATGCCTGCGTGGCTGGTAAAGCATCGTTTCTGGTTCTGCCCGTGACAGTGTTTCTAGAGAATGACAGGTGCGTCGGTCCACTGGGAGAGGAAGACCCACCCTCAGGGTGGGCAGGTGCCATCCAATCGGCTGCCGTGTTGTGAGAACAAGGCAGACAGAAGAAGGAGGTATCAGCTTGTTTAGCTTCCTCCACTCTCTCCCTTCTGGGGCAGGATGCCTTTTTGCTGCTGTTCCTGGACATCAGAGTCTGGACTCTTCGGGCTTTGTACTCTGGGACACGCACCAATAGCCCAAGGGGGCTCTCAACCCTTTGGTCTCAGAGTAGGGTCTGTGCTCTCAGCTTCCCTAACGTTGAGGCTTTCAGACCTGGACTCCGCAAAGCTCCTGCCTCCCTGGAAACTGTGCTCCAGCCTTCTCTCAGTCTCCAGCCTGCAGACGGCCTGGCGTGGGTCTTCACCTCTGATGGCGCGAGCCAATTTTCCCCCATCATTCGCATCTCCTATTGATTCCGTCCCTCTAGAGAACTCTGACTAATATGCTCAGGAATGAATTTATCAAAATAAATTCAAAACCTTTACCCTGAAAACTACCAAATATTGCTACAAAAAGCTACAAATTGTAGAAATATACCATACGCATAAAATGGAAATACGTCATTGTTACGATGGCAATCTCTTCAAATTAATCTACAGATCTACACAATTTCTATCAAAATCCTAGTAGATTTTATTTACTTATTTTTTTGGCAGACACCCACAAGCTATTCCTAACATGGACACAGAAATGCAAAAGTCCCAGAAAAGCCTAAACACTTTTGAAAAAAGATGAACAAACTTGGAAAACTTATACCACCTGATGTAACAATTTACTATAAAAGTAGCATTACTAATTTAATGTAGTGTTGGCATAAGGATAAATGTATAAATCAATAGAACAGAAGAGAATATAAGGAACAAACCAAAACATTTATGGCCAATTGGTTTTTCATAAAGGTGGCAAGACAATTCAGTAGGGAAGAGAGACTATTTGTGCTGCTAGAACTAAATGACCACATTAAAAAAAAGAAAAAAGAACTTTAACTCTTAACTTGCACTCCCTGTACAAAAATTAACTCAAATTGTATCATATTCCTAAATGTAAAAATTAAAACAATAAAATCTATAGAAAAAAAAGAGAAGGAAATCTTTAAGACTTTGGGTTAGACAAAGATTTCTTAAAACAACAGAGATTTGACTTCATCAAAATATTAAAATTCTCCTCTTCAAAAGAAATGATTATAAAATGAAAAGATAAGCTATAGACTAAGAAAATATTTATAAATCATACATCTGATAATATACTTACATAGAGAATATATGAAGAACTCTTATAAAGAACTCTTACCAAAAAACCCCCACATAATTAGAAAATGGGCTTAGACCTAAAGAGACACTTTGCAAAAGATGATACACAAACGGTCAATATGTACCTGAGAAAGACTCCACCTCATCAGTTATTAAGGAAATGCAATTTAAAGTCACAATGAGATACCACCACGCACTTGCTAGAGCAGTTATAATTATCATGACAACCAATGACACCAAGTGTCAGAAGATTGTGGAAAAAGTAGACAATATAACTTAAGAAGAACGTTAGCAAGTTCTTAAACCTAACTTACCACACAGCCCAGCAATTGCATGGCTAAGTGTCTATCCCTCAAAAGTAAAAACATACATAAACACAAAGATTTTACATGAATATTCACAGCAGACCTATTTATAATATCCCCAAGCTGGAAACAAACCTAATATCCATCATAGTCTAACAAAAGGTTAGACAAAGCATGGGATGTCCATACAATGGAATACTATTCAGCAAGAAAAAGGCAGGAACTGCAGGAACCACCGGTGTGTGTAACAGCACAGCTGAACCTTGGAAACAGTGGGCTAAGTGAAAAGACACAAACACAAAAAAACACATGGTACATTGGGGCGGCACCTATGGCTCAAAGGAGTAAGGCATCGGCCCCATATGCTAGAGGTGGAGGGTTCAAAACCAGCCCCGGCCAAAAAGAAAAACTACAAAAACAAACAAACAAACAAACAAAAACACATGGTGTATCATTTCATTCCCACCAAAGTCCCTTTACAGAGCAACTCTAAAGACAGAAGGCAGATAAACAGTTACCTTTGACTGAGGTTAGAGATTACGCAAACAGGTATACGAAAACTTTGAGAGCAATAAAGGTTTTCTACATTGGAGTATGGTAATGATTACACAAATGTATAAACCTACTAAGATAATTAAATTACACATTTGCAGTGACTAAATTTTATGGTATAGAAATTATGCCTTATGCTGTTAAACATTTCTTTAGAAAAACAAATTGAGCTATAAAATAGACATCCATGAGATATTAATAAAGTTATAAAAAAAAGAATATGTTTCCTCTGAGAGAGAAACTGCATTTGGGAGAGTTAGGAGATTTTTCATTTGTTTGTGTGATGTTTAAAGTGGTAGAGTAATACATTTATTGATTAATTGTACTTGTTATTTTTATTTCTATGGTTTCCTTTTTTGAAAAAGCACGAGCAACCATATGGTTTCCATTAACTTAAAATATGACAATAACCTTTAACATCACATAGAAGTCAACCCAAAAAGTCCATCCCCATTTAGTGAAATTCACCTTAAAATGTATAACCCTTCTTTTTTGCTATTTGGGAATACCAAGACTATAACTTAGAATTCCATCTCTTACCTTTTAACATGTTGCTTACACAAGAGTTACACACAATTATTAGAGATGTATAACAAAAACATTTTTTAAGAATATTAACAGTAAACGTTACGCACATTGATCATCTGAGCATCTACTATGTGGCGTGTGCTTTCCATAGATCATCTTATTTAATCCTTATAAAGCTTCCAAAAGCAACATTTAAAATAAAACAAGAGAAGGGTGAGCAGCAGGCACAGTGCGGCTAAGGAACTGGCCCGCCTCACACAGCCGGCAGGTGGCGGAGTCAGAACTCGGAGCCTGTGTCCTGCCTCTGTCGTCAGAGCATTTCAGGTTGTCCTCGCCCTTATGGAGGAGACACGTCCTCTAGAGGAGAAGGTCTGCTGGGGACACCTGTAACCCACAGTCCCAGGGGAGTGTCCCATATGGCTTTACTGCTCTAAACATGTAACAGTATAAGGCCCATTCCCTGACAGGCAGCATGGCCCCGTGACAATGAGTCACGGTGACCTGAAATGAAACCCTAGCTCTGTCATGCCGGCTATGTGACCAAGGGCAGCTTACACAATTCCAGCCACTGCAGCTCCCCTCCTGCCTGACCGGTTCCTGCTTCCACGGCACTTACAGGTGCCTCCGCCTGGAATGTCCTTCCAACTTGGCTTGGAGATCACGGGGTAGAAACTAAGAGCAATGGTCTGGGGAGCAGACTGCCTGAGTCTGGAATCTGGTTTGGCCATTTATCAGTTCTATAACTTGGTGAAGCTAGAGAGCCAGCACCCTGGGTAGCACATGGCTATCACTAGTACCTGCATTTCTCAGTGAATTTATGAGAATCCAGCAAAGTAAGATGCAATTAGCTCAACATCCGGCATTCAGTGCATAATAAATAGCATCTTTCATTAGAGTAAATTAGCTGCTTCAAATCTCCCGTGAACAGGTGCGATGTCCATCACTCATCAGCCGTGTCTAACTTCTACTTGATATGTGGCCGGACTGGCCCCCGCGCCCAGACAGTGCACACCTGACTGGGACAAGCCTAACTCACAGAGGCCCCAAACTGGGTAAGAAAATGTAAGCAACTCAAAAAATCTCCATACCGCAAGGCAGCTTAGGAGTAGAAACAAACGCAGGAAACCATTTCCAAAGAACCACCGTCTGGTCCCATCTCCACCGCTT
Organism: Perodicticus potto; assembly: GCA_963574655.1. NCBI lineage: Eukaryota > Metazoa > Chordata > Mammalia > Primates > Lorisidae > Perodicticus > Perodicticus potto. Next base: position 19,663 of record CAUYRH010093951.1, read on the forward strand.
CCCGGCCAGGTACTCCTACACTAACCTCATCACCTCTCTGAGCCTCAGTTTCCTGAGAGTGAGAGACGCCTCCCCGGTGAGGATCAAAGGATTCTATAGATCTGCAAGTGTTTTGGAACCAATGAACCTTTATAGGAAATACAAAGGATAGCAAACCCACTCAACGCCGTCCTAAGTGTGTTTGTATACAAAGCATGGCACCCTCTCTGCATCATCAAACACGTATAAAAAGTGACAGGCAAAACGAACAGCAACTGAAAACAACTGGATGGACTTGACTCTTTATAAGAATCACTGGGTATCCAGGCATGCTGGCTCACGCCTGTAATCCCAGCACTCTGGGAGGCCACAGTGGGAAGACCACTTGAACCCAGGAATTCAAGACCATTCTGAGTAAGAGCAAGACCTCCGTCTATATTAAAAATAGAAAAATGAGCCAGGCACCTGTAGTCCCAGCTACTTGGAAGGCTGAGGCAAGAGAATCACTTGAGCCCAGGAGTTTGAGGTTGCTGTGAGCTATGGTGCCACAGGACTCTACCCAGGATGACAGAGTGAGACTCTGTTTCAACAACAACAACAAAAAAGGAATTATGGGGTGAGTGATTCCAGTAGGAGTAAGGAAAGTATTTCCTTCGATCTATTCTGAAGAGGTCTGTATTCTGATGGTGGCCTTCAATCAGAAAGACTCAGTGTCTCAATCTCTAAAACAGTGACCTCTCACAAGGCCCTGGAAGAATAATTAGGACATACATTTAAGCCTGATTTGGCTCGGCAGCCACTACTATTTTCCCAGCCCTACAGGGAAAGGCCTCACAATCATGCATAGCCACAGCTGAGCACCACCCCCATCTCACCCTCCTCCCCATCACCTAATCCATCCCAGAAAGATGGCTGTCAGGACCCTACCAGAGGCCCCGAGGCCTGACCTGCTGACCCGAGGATTCTTTTTTATATTCTCATTAATGGAAGAAGAAAACAGCCTAGTTAACTCAATCCCAACAGCCTGGCCTCAAGAGAATTTCCCTGGCTAGAGAAAAAGCACATTGCCTTTCTAAAGAATTTCAAGAAAAGAAGATTCCTGCAACCTCATTTCGTAACCTGGTCCATATCTACCAACAGACAACTCGTAGCTACGGGGCAACAGACAAATATTTGGGGAAAGGATTGTGTATGGCTTCATTCTCACTGTGGGAACTGGTTCAATCCTGCAAGCGCTTTGAATCAGCAGTCTCTGCCACACTGGGTGGGGAGATAGTGTTCCCTAGACACCCTCCAAACAGAGCCGGGACGTCAGGTGCATACCTGGTTCTATCTTCAGCTCTATTTAGAGCAGTGGTTCTCAACCTGTGGGTCGCGACCCCTTTTTAACAATGAAAATACACTGCGGCATTAGGAAGGTTGAGAACCACTGATTGAGAGCAAGGGTCAAAGCCTGCGGTCTCCCAGACAGAATCCAGCTCGCAGTAGCGTTCTGTGTGGCTAGTACTCTTTCCAATCTTGATTTGAATGCCTTTGTCAGCGTTGGGGGCATGTGTGGAGTTATGAACCTCAGCTCCCTCAGGCTCCTTCCCTCTCTCCCTCCCACCCCCCACACAATTCATTCCCTCATTCACTCACTCACTCAGTCCTTAGCAAACATAATCGAGACCTTTTTAGGGTCAGGCTACGTACTCTTCTAGGTATTGGGGAAGCAATGGAGAATAAAACATTAGGAGAAAAAAACCCTTTATCATTGGGAGATTACATTTTAGTAGGGATAGACAAAAGCTAATAAATCAAATAAATTGTATAGTATAGGTACAGTGTCCTGGAGAATGATTAGTTGGGGAGATCAGGAATGCCAGAGAAGGGGGATGTGGTTACTAAGAAGGTGAGATTGGAGGAAATACGTGAAGGCCACAGGAGTGGGCCCTTTGGAAATCTGGGGAAAGACTGTCCCAGGCAAGGGAACAGGAGACACAGAGGCCAGCAAGGGGCCTCATTCGGCCTGTGTGGGGAGTGCATTACCTGGCCGGCCCTGAAAGCAGTCAATTTCCCAAAACCTGCTCTAAGGACTGGGCAATAAATAAATCCAGTCCCTGGGGTGGGCGCCTGTAGTCCCAGCTACTTGGGAGGCTGAGGCAAGAGAATCCCTTAAGCTCGAGAGTTTGAGGTTGCTGTGAGCTGTGACACCACTGCACTCTACCCAGGGCGACATAGTGAGACTCTGTCTCAAAAAAATAAAATAAAATAAAATAAATGAATCCAGTCCTGAAAATTTACCCAGGGAGCACCTAGCATGGGCAGAGTGGTGTCCCCTGAGGATAAGATGAGGATATAGAGGCCGAACATTCACATTGACATCGCAGACCCCAATATCCTGCCAAGAACTGCACCTCAAACAGCCTCTGCCTCCTTCCTTTCCATCATTGCCAAGTCCCCTTAGCCCTTCCTCCCCAAAGGCTCTGTCTCATGGCTCCTATTTCTTCCTCTGCCATTCATTATTCTAATCCAGACATTCATTATTAAAAAGATATTATGATTACGCACCTACATGGCCAGGCACAGAAAACACATACTGAGCAAGACAGATGTGGTTCCAGGCCTCCCCGAGTTTATAGTCTGAAATATATCAGCTTCTAAAACTCATCAGAACAACGAAACTGCCTCCTAAACGACACGCTGGTGTTTACTTTTTATTCTCTCCGAACCATTCTGAATTTGTTGCCAGACTGGTCCAATGAGAACTCCTAATGATTCCAGAAGAGTTCCTATTCGCTTCAGGGCCAAGTTCCCACATCTGCCTCTATGGCAGCGGTTCTCAACCTGCGGGTCACGACCCCTTTGTAACAATGAGAATGCATCCTGCATAGCAGATATTTACATTACGATTCATAACAGTAGCAAGATTACAGTTATGAAGTAGCACCGAAAATAATTTTATGGTTGGGGGTCACCACAACATGAGGAACTATATTAAAGGGTCGCGGCATTAGGAAGGCTGAGAACCACTGCTCCAGGGTCAATTCCAACCTCCTTCCCCTTCTTCCTATGAAAAACCACCTGTTCCAGCCAGGGTCGCATCCTCAACACTCCCTCTGCAGCACTTGTGTCCAATCTAGTCCCCCATTTCTGACTGTCCTCTCTTAAGTATACTCAGGTGCCACTTTCTACCCCAAATCCTTAAGTTCTCTACACTGGGTGGAGTTCGGGAGGTACTGGTTTCCTTTGATCATTCGTTGTTGGTACCCTTTCTGAGTCTAATGTACATGAGGCTCTGGGTGAGCAAAACACAGCAACCGCCCTTCGTAAAATCTAGGAGGGAAGATGAATAACTTTAATATTTATGTATTTATTTTATTTGTTATTCTGTGATCGATTTATATAATAATTTTACTAGCGGTTAATGAAAAAAACTAATGATTCCCAAACCAGAGGGTGTTCAATGAAAGAAATATACAAAGTACTGTGAAGAAATTTAATAAGTGAAATAAGACTTAGTTAGAGGTAGCATCAGGCAGGCCGAGGCTTCATCCTTGAAGAACTGACTTTTCAACTAACATTTAGAGAGAGCAGCATTACCAAATAGAACTTTCTGCCAAAAAGGCGACATTACACATGTGTGGCATCTAGAACAGCAGCCACGGGGCACCTGTGGCTATTGGGCTCTCAAAATAGGGGTAGTGCAAAAAAAGGGAATATTTAATTACATCTAATTTTAATTTTAATTAATTTAAGTAGTCACGTGTGGCTAGCCAGTACTGTATTAGATACTGTGGATCTAAGGAAGAACAGGAGGTCCTGTGCTGGTGGAAGGCAGGATGAGTGTGCAGGCAAAGAAATAAATCTGTGTAAAAAAAGCTCTGAGGCAAGAGGGAGCAGTGCACGTCTGAGGGCGTGACCACAGGAAGGTGTGGCTGGAATGCAGGGAGGGCCCCAGGAGCAGCATCCTGAGATGACCCAGGAGGGCAAGTTGGGACCAGACCACGTAGGGCCCTGAAGGCCATGTCAAGGATTCTGAGATCTACCCCACACAGCAACACCCCACGTCGCTGTGCTTCCCTGACTACACTCTGCATTTTTTACAAGTTTCAGGTTTGTGGCAATCTGAGGTGAGCACGTCTATGGGTACCATTTTCAAACAGCACGTGCTCACTGCATTGGCATTTTTTACTTAGCAATAAAGTATTTTTTTAAAACTAAGGTATGTAGATTGTTTCTTAGAAATAATGCTATACCACCAAAACAATTCACGTGACTTGTTTTATTACAATATTCCCAGTGGCCTGGAACCGAACCCACAGTATCTCTGAGGTAAGCCTGCAGTAGGTGCTCCTACTGAAAGGTCCTAATCGAGGAGTGACACCATCAGGGCGGCATTAAAGCAAAACAAACCACCTCCAGCCACAAGGAGCAGAACAGGTAAGAGAAGGGAACAGCAAACCCAAGGACATCAGTCAGGCTCTTAGAATAACAGTGACCAGCCTGCGGCCCACGGCCAAATACCTGTTGGCTAGATGATTCCTCCAGCTCACCAGCACGCGGATTATGTGGGGACCTTTTGCTTATCTGTGGTAGTGGATATCACAAAAATTACGATTATGCTAATCAGCTTTCGTAAGTGTGTATTTAACGTGTGGCCCAGAGAAGACAAAAGGCTGGATACTCCTGAAGGCAAAAGAGAAAGTATCTGGTGCTGGTGGTGCTGGAGGAGGAGAGAAAACACAAGCCATGCCAGTTTAGGCTTATTAGATCCTGCCTGGATGACTTTGGGAAAGGCACTTAACTCTCTGGCCTCTAGTTTTTCAGCCATCAAGTGGTGATAACCATCCCTTCCCTCCTTACCCTGAAATGGCGATCAAATGGAAATGAAAATACACTGCAAACTCCAGTAATTCTACAAATGTGAGAGGTTAATATTATTGCTAAACCCCACAGGGGATCCTCTCTCTTCTGCCCCTGCTCCCCACAACCATTACCCATACACATAGCACCAATGTAGGACAAAACGGCATTGGCTTCATGTGTGTTGTTTTTTTCTCCTATGCAATTAAGCTGTTTTACCTTTAGGAGCAGAGAACTTGTTGTACTCGTCTCCCACATGTGCCCAGGTGCTTACGAAGAGCACAGGACGGAGCAGGTGCTCAGTGAATGCTTGCAGACCAAATGAAAGAATGACACTGAACAAATACCTATTGGCTAGACGATTCCTCCAGCTCACTTTCTCCTCTGTCCTCATTAAATTTCAGTACGAATCATACAAAAAATTGTAACACGCTCACCTTTTTGGACTGACCTAAGCTTTGTGACTCCAAAGGAGTCTTTAAAATCAGGGACTGTGTATGACCTCTAGGACGGGCAGCTTTCCATAAAACTTCTTAGACAAACGAGGTACCAGCCTAGTACAACCCCACCATTTTAGGAGCAGTGGGGAATAAGAAAGGAGAATTCAGAGTCATCTCACTAGGGTTCTGGTCCTGTCTTTAATATTAATACTTAGTACTTTCAGAGCCTCAATTCAGCCACATGTCAAATAGGAAGAAAAGTAATTGTCCTTCTACCCCACGACCAATGACACGGAAACAAGATGAGGGAAGTCAGAGTGGGTTCTGTCTCTTTGTTTTTAGCTCTAAGTGACTTTAATCCAACAACCGTTAATTGAGCACCTAATCTGTGCCAGGCAATATAATATGTTAAATGATAGACATACAAAGATGAATCTCTCCAATGGCTCAGCTCACAGCTTAAAGGGCACCAAAGAAGCCAACAATTAAAATGCAGTATCAGGCTCGGCGCCTGTGGCTCAACGGGCTAAGGCACCAGCCACATACACCTGAGCTGGCGGGTTCAAATCCAGCCCGGGCCCGCCAAACAACAATGACGGCTGCAACCAAAAAATGGCCGGGTGTTGTGGCAGGCGCCTGTGGTCCCAGCTACTTGGGAGGCGGAGGCAGGAGACTCGCTTGAGCCCAAGAATTGGAGGTTGCTGTGAGCTGTGAAGCAAAAGCACTCTACCCAGGGTGACAGCTTGAGGCTCTGTCTCCAAAAAGATAAATAAATAAATAAAATGCAGTATCGTAAGGACTAGATAGAGGCAGGTGAAGATGGGCCGTGGAGAGGGGCTTCTCACTCTCTCTCTCCTCTGAGGCTGGCAAGGACAGGCGTGGATTATTAGTAGTCATCAAGGACGGCTCTCAGGAGGAAGGACTGTTCAAGCTTACCTTACGAGCAGCAATGGAGCAGGTGAAAAGGTGAGAGATATTTCCTTCATTCGTGTACTCAGGAAACATTAATTGAGCATATTATGAAGAACTCCACAGAAATACAGATAAATAAGATATGACCCCTGCCCCCATTTCCCTGCTGAGAAGAGAGCCGAGTGAAGGCGCTTGTAATCCAGTTGCCTCACAACTAACAGGGTGAGCTCAGGGTGCCCCATGTAGTAACAAATCTAAAACACTCAGGGGGTTTTGCACAATTTCCAGTCAGGGACGTGGGCAGGGCAGGAGGGCAGCAGGCAGCGGTGGGGACAGAAGCGTGGCCCAGACTTTCTCTTACTCAGTATGAGACCTTGAGCTGGTTACTGAAACTCTGCAAAACTACTTTTTCTTCTTAAAAACAGAGAATAATAAAAATGACCTCAAAGACTGTTGTTGGGAAGATAAAATGAAGTGATGGGTAGAAACCGCTCAGCACAGGAACACGATTGTACCCAGGAACTGTCAGCTGCCACTATGGCCATCGCCGTCACGTTATTATTACTGCTGTTACTGACCAAGGGGCACACTCCTCTCAGGCAGTGTGACCGATGAAGGAGAAACGAAGCCGTACAACTGCTCTCAAGCTCTCTCGTCCTGGAGTCTCTGAGAAAGACAGGAGGACAGGCTGGGATATATTTTATGCTGCCCTTTGCTCTAGGCCACTGCTGCTCAGAGTTTGACACGGAAAAAACCTGAACTAGAAGGGGAGTGAATATTCGCACAGAGTTGCCTACCCCACAGATTGGCTTTTCAGTATTGCATCTGAGAAATCCATTCTCTTCCAAGATCTCACGTATGGCCCGTTCCGCACCAACCTGGGAAACACAGTGAGGGCACAACGCCAGGCAACGTCGGAACATTTAATCCTACAACAATCCTAGGGAAGTGGGTACAAGAAACATTAAGACACTCGTCCAAGGTCACCAACTCATAAATGTCAGAATTGGAGCATCCACGCAGGTAATCTGGCCCCAGGACCAGTGCTCTGTGGCAGCGTCCTCTCTCTCCAACACAGCGGTTCTCCAACTTCCTAATGCCGAAATGTATTTTCATTGTCAAAAAGGGGTCGCGACCCACGGGTTGCGAACCGCTGCAACATAACCATATGCTGTCCCCCTCTCTGAAATAAAAACGCTTCCTCTCCTGAACGTCCCCCAGCAGTGATGTTCAGAGTAGATGTGTCATGTCTCTCTTGTGGCTTCTGACACGCGGCCACGCAGCCATCCTCCAAGTCAGGGGAATGGCCTAAGACCCAAGAGCTTTCCTCGGATTTGCTACTGAGAGACGGCATCGCTAAGGACAAACACCCACAGCACTTACACGACTAATGGGGCTCACACACATGAAGAGTTGGCTGCCGCTGGGAGACGATTAAAAATCTACCGTTAAACCAAGTTGTACTGAGAGAAGACCTTTTTTAAAGTACCTTTTCATCAGGGAATTAGATTTTTTCCTGGATGCTTTTCTTAATGGCAAGCAAGGCTATCTGTTAGAAAAACAAAGGACACCCAAAGGCAAAAAGAGTAAAAGATTCTCGCCAGGGTAGAGGCTAAACAGGGGGAGGGAAGAGGAAAATTAAACAGGCAGAAAAGAAGATGCCTCTATTTTTCCGATATAATGCTGCATGCTGCCCACCCCCACCCTTCTCTCTCTGCCTTCTTCTCCAGGGCACTGACAGCAGCCCAGAGCTCATTAAAGTTTCAACAGCCTGATCGATAGCGACAGAATGGTGAATTGTCCATCTGCAAATTACCAAGCATCTCATGAATATTTAAGGAACTAAACTAGGAACAGGGAAAAGAAGAGATCCAGGATTTTATATTTCCCTCTGGATAAAAGCACAAAAGGATCTTGGCCATTCCTGACCACCAGGATATAAAACCAACAGTCAAGTGAAACTTTACACATGAACTGGTATTGCCCAGCAGGCTGAATCCAACCCAAGGCCACTCCAGATGGACACCCGCCTGGTAGACATCAGAGACGCTCTCGTCCGACCCAACTCCCTGGCGTTCTCGGAACACACCATGTTTTCTTGCCGCCATGCCTCTGCTCACGCTGTTCCCTCTGCTCAAAACACAGTTCCCCTAACTTGTCCACCTGATAGGAAGGAGAGTCTGCTGATTCACAAGAGTGAGCTCTGGAGACAGCTGAGGTTTCAGGCCCACCTTTGCCACTTACATACTGGCTGACCTCTAACTGTAAGTTCCCTATCCGTTCAGAGCCTCCAGGTCCTCAGTAAAGCAGGGGTGGCAGCACTACTCCCATCTACGTGATGCAAGATAACAGCATTCGTCACAATAAAAACACGGCAGGGGTTGGCTCTGATTGGCAGCAATTGCTTCCATACCCTCCGCCACATCTTCCTGGGCCCTTCAGGCCGGCTCTGGCTCAGCTCCAGCCACAGCTACTTTGCTTCCAGCTCTTACCAAGTCATGTTTTAGCTGTTTATCAGTCTCTGCCGCTATACGTGAGCAACCCAAAGGCAAGGCCTACGTCTTGCTCACCTCTGCATCTAAAATTTCCCCCAAAATAGTCCATGGCACCAGGGGACACACACCAAACTCGACAGGTGGGAACCCAGTGTCATCCATACCTTTGTGACGGCACAGCACGCAGCCCAGATGTCCTCGGAGGACTGCTCGTGGTGGTCGGACTGAGGCTCCCACTTCTTAATTGGCTGGTCTGCAAAAGCCGAAATGACCCCGCTCTGGTCCACCAGAGCCGCACGGACACTGCCTGTCCCCACGTCCACGCCCACGTAGTACCTTGCGCGTTCCAGTTCTCGGCCAGACATCGCCGTCCCTCTGCCTGTGATAAGCAAACACAACCACGGTGTGAAGACCAAGCCCATCTGAAGGACAGTCACAGAGCATCTGGAAAGCAGGAGACCAGAAGTGCAGCCGCCTAGTATTCGTCCCACAAAAAATTCCACAGTACTCTGGTGGGCCCCGAGCTAGGTGGTGGGTCAACCTGCCTCAGATGCGGAGTTTCCATCCTTGGTAAGGAGTCAGACAGTAAGTATTTACATAATGATGTAAGCAGAGCAGTGATGAGTGCTGTTGGCAAGTACAGGGTGGTAGGAGAGCTCGGAATCTGGGGGCAAGAGAGATTAAGTTTACCCTGAGTGGATATGAACCAAGCAGGATAGGAACTGGAGCCCTGAGGCCAGAAAGAGGCCTGCCGGATGGTGTCTGCGAAGCTGAGCCCATCTGGGCAGCCTTCCCTGCACAGCCTTCCCCACACAGCCTCCACCATCATCTACTTAAGGCTTCTCCAAGTTTATGAGGATGTTTGCCTCGGGGGACTAGTCACACACAGACAACAGGTGCTGTGATCTGGGTAGATAAAGGTTGCTTTGATGATAGATGTTTTCTTTAATAATTCTCTTAGATATTTTGTGAAAGTAAAAATTACCTCTGTGCCGTGTAAACATTTTGTTGTTGTTTGAATGAAGACGACTTTGATGCTACTTCCTATCAGATAAAGGTAAAATTGTTTCTAGGTTTGTTTCCTTGTATTCTCATTATAAAAACTATTAGAATTATAACTGAGACGGAACAGAATCGAGAAACCACTGTCATGGTTCTCCAGAATTGCCGGCCTTCTGATAATAAAGCTAGTTGGAACTCAACGCGGTCTCTGCATTTGGCGGACGGGACAGGCAAGGCAGCAGGACCCTCTCCATCTGGTAACCTTTCTGAAAAGAATCGTAGTTTCCTAGCCAGACATTCATTCAACACGTTATCTGCTGAGAACCGGTCACATGTAAGCACTGTGAAAAGTACCTCGTTCCCTCCACGCACTACCACTCTAGGAGGGGAGTAGATTTAAATCTCTGGTTTACAGCTGGTCAGTGGGATAAGAGATAAGTAACTTTTTGCTTAATGCTAGGTCCACACACTCACAAGGACCTGTACATTATTATAACGACGTACATTCTACTGATGGAGAAATAGGTCTCTGCAAAGTTAAGGGACTTACCAACCTCACTGAAGTCCCCCATCTGTGCAATCCTGCTCTTTCCTTCTTTTCTACAAGCTTGCAGTCTAGATTTGGAGAGAAGGCTAATATATTGCAGCCGTGTCATAAAGCGACTGGGAACTGGCAGAACCCCGAAGGAGACAGGAACAGGAATTATTTAGACAACCTGCTTTCCTTACAGAACCCTGGTGAGTTACAAAGAAATCTGACCAGGGAACACTCAGGAATTCTTTGGCCTTCATGGCCACGCTAATTATCTTTGGTCAGATTAGCCCATGTGACACAGAATTTCACAGATGCTTTAATTTTCAAAATTGGCCTTTCAAAATAAGAACAAGCCTTAACACTACAACTCCCTAGGTGAGCTGGGACAGTCTTAGCCCCCAGGGTCTAATTTCAACCTGAGCAGCATCCTGTACCCTACAACTCCAGAAAGACAATGTTTCCTTAGTCAAGTCATACCAGGGGATCCCAAAACAAAATCAGCTAGCACACGTTCAGTTACTGCTTGCTGGCTATTTATCCCAGTAAAGAAAAACTACAACAAAACCCAACTTCATTAAAGGTGACTGCTTCTGAAGTCATCACAATGGTTTCCCAACTGTGTGGGTCCCCTTCCTGGCTTTGTGGCTGACTGGCAGGTAGAGAAGAAAATGGGGGAAACTATAGAAATAATATTTGATGTTTTTCATGCATGCTTCAGAGCACCACTGTCAGGACACATCTTCCCTCCTCACTCACATCCTTCAGGGACACTAGATGACCGTGAGCGCCAACTGCCAAATCCTTCATTCTTGTATTCATTCACAGGCACACCTTTCCTTCACTTGAAGAAAATTTAAATAAACCAGATGAAAGCAGAGCTGCTCTTGGTTGAAGGGAAGACTACCCCTGCCCTACCCTTCAGCCCTTCCTCCAGCAGTCCCTCTGAGGGTCTTTTTAAAGACCATTAGTAAATTATTTTTGAACGTTGCCCTTTCCTAGGACAACTGAAAATCACCAGCATGGGGGTAATGCACCCTAAGGCCCTAAGGCCCCCAGCACCGCAGCTCAGGCCTTCCAGGAGCTTCCTTCTGCCTGCCGTCCAGCCCCACCTAGCACAGGCCTGCCTATTCTCGCTGCAAGCTCCTGACGCCTTCCCAAACTCCTCTCTGGCTCTCAAGGGCCCTCAGTCTCACAGCCCTCCCCATCACGTGCTCATCCCTTCCTAATTCTCCTTTCCTCATCTGCCTGGTGATCACGGATTTATATTTTAAAGCCCAGCTCAGCCATGACCTCTTGAGGAAGACTTCCTTGCCTTTCTCCATCCCTTGCACTCAGACAAAGGATGCCAACCCAGTATTCTGTCCCTAGTTTCTTTTAAGATTTGCTACTCCAGGTTGAAACTTTTTATTTCCATGAGCACCTCCCTTGCTAGCCTGCCCCTGAAAAGAGGAACTCATTGGTTTCTGCATCCCCCAACTCCAAGCACAGCATTTAGCACATAACTGATTTTCAGTAAACCATTTACTAAATAAACTAAATCCATGAATTAACAGAAAACAAGGATGAATAGGTTCATGCCTTCCTAGTTTCAATCTCTACATTTGTACTTATATGCACTAGTGTTTTATTCTAATCTTTAAAGCAGTGATTCTCAAGTGGTGTGCCACAAAAAATTTTAAAGACCACTAATAAATTACTTTTCAAAGAAGTTCATGGCATAGTAAGTATATTCTTTTATTCTTTTTTTTTTTTAAATCAATATTATTTAAGTGTACCACGTAAGTTTAACTACAGGTTTGAGGGTGCCGTGAGATTAAAAAAGGTTGAAAACACTGCTCTAGAGTCTCATTCATCCAGTTAGCAAATACTTACTGAATGCTTACCACCACTTGTTATTAATTTTATTAATCCTGGGGCAATCATTTGTTTCACATGCAGCTTTTCTGAATTCAGGACGAATCTTACAATCAATGGCATTTTATGGTTAATTGGTAGCATTCTCCTTTGTTCTTAGTGGTATTTGAATAATGGTGCATTTTGCGACCAGTGATATCTGAGACTTGAAGAAATACAGATTATACCAGGCATCAGGTGGACAAAACAGGAATGATCCCTTGGCTCAGAGCTTCTTCATTTTCTTTACCTACAGATAAGAGGTAGACAGACCAAGCCAGCTGCCCCACTTTTCACCTACCAACCACTCACATCCTCTTACTGAACTTGGGATACCCTCTTGGCTTCTCACTGTCTTCGCTGTGACGGCCCCGAGGGATGCTGACCCTAGCCTGCCAACAGCACTTGGCCCTGCACTAGAACTTTGCAAGACTGTTCTAAACACGTAAGGAGAAACAAAGAAGTGAGTAGGAAATGAAGGATCAGCAGGAACATTCTGGCTTACACAGACGTGGCCAGCCAGCACCCAGGCCTGTCTCTACCCCCACCCAGCCCCAGTGACAGGAGACATGCCCCGTGGCCTGGCCGGGGCCCTCACGCTTGAGCTGCTCACTCTGACTCCGTCCTCCTCCACAGGGAGCACATCATCTTACCACCCACTCCCCACTTTCTGATTCCTTTCCAGTAAAATCGAAGAGGCAGGTTTACACAGCTGGGCCTGGGCTTGCTCCAGTCCTGGTTTCTGAACCCAGGGAAGAGCCCACCCCTCAGGAGAGCGCCCACCTCACAGAGGGAAAGGAGATTCATGATTAGATGGTTTACTCCAACTGCCACCTGTGTCACCGCTGTAGGCCCCGTGCCTGGCACATAGCAACAACTCAGTAAGTCCTTGTGACTCGGTGAATGAACAGCTATCCTTAAATCCCATCATTGGGCAAATAATGAAAAGCATTCTGTTCGCTATGTATATGATATTCTGCTAAGTGGCCTGCTTACAATGCCACTCTTAGCTGCCCACAGTTCTTGAAGACAATAGCCATTGTCATTTCCATTTTACTGATAAGAAAAGTGAGTCCCGATAGCTAAAATAACTTGCTCCAGGATGTCCTACAGAAGCAATACTCTGGCATCACAGTCCATGACCTTTCTCAGGATGCTCTGCTGCCCCCAAATATTGTTCCACATATTAAATGCCTATTTGCCGGGGGCTCTGCTAGGAGCCCCACCTACTGTGCCTAAGGTCAGCTAACTCAGCACCCGGGAGGCTCACCTTCAGAGACTGACCCTTCCATAATGCTGCTAGTGGCCACTTCTATAACATACGACCAAGGCACCATTCAGAAGAGTCAAATCTACAGAGACAAGGAAGTCATCAAACGCTCCCAGCACCATTCACAAACTCCTCCCAGCTTACACTTTTCTGTGAAATTGATCCTACTCATATTTCATCACTTTTCCCATCACCACAGTTTTAGGCTATCTCTTTGTGATTGTTTCCGCACCTAGAACTGGAAAGCAAGGATGTTCAAGCCTTGGGCAGCTTCCCTGAACCTCAACTATGAGTTATAAAAGCCCGACCAACCAAGGACTGTCTGTGACACGGATCCCCTGGCCTTCCCCCACGGTGCCCGTGCCCAGGCCCCTGGGTCGTAAGTACAATCTGCTGTGACCTGGACTCCAAACCTTCTTCAACCAGTATCTCTTAGACTCAAAAACTAAACTAACCGCAAAATGAAAAACATTATTTTCTTTTCTAGTTTGTTTTTTTTTTAAAAGAAAAGAAAAGAAAAGGATTAGGATCCTCATCGGGTCAATCATTTCCCCGTTCATGGAAACCCAAGCACGTTGGTAAACGTATGGCCACGTCACGCCTCAGTGGGGTGGGGGTAATTTGTCCAAAGTCACACAGTCAACAGCAGCACCAGGATTTGAACCCTTGCTCTTACAGAAGCTTAGGGCTCTTTCCACAACACTGTGCCCAAACTGAAAACCAAATCCTCTCCTAACTTCTTCAGTAACAATGACAGCACTGAGCTCTGCTCTGCACAACATCATGACTTCATTTAGCCTCACAGCGGCCCTCGACAGCAGGCGATATGAACCCCGCTTTCAGGGGAGGATCCTGAGATTCTCAGGGACAAGGCTGTTTGAAGTCACACGGCACAGGGGCAGGGGCGGGGCTGGGATTCAGGGATGAGTCTGTATCGCTCCAAAGACTTGCATTACCAGTGGTGAGAGTGGGAACTGTGGTTTCATTTGATTCGTTTTAGGCCAAGATGAATGCGCTGCAAAGGAAAACAGCTGCTAGGAATACAGGGAGGGGGTCAGGCACACAGAAATGAGGACCCGGACTAGGGACGGCCAAGAGGAAGAAAAACAACGGCAGGAAAGTCGGGCTGCGCTGCACAGACCCCGACAAGCCGCTGACTTCTCCCTCCATAAGCATTTCCAAGGGCAGACACACCGCCTGTCCAAGTCCATAGCGCGGACTGGACTGACATTCAGTCCCCATTTACGATCGAAAGACTGCTCTATGTGATAAATATTTATACAGTTCATTAAATAATAGCCTGTATAAATATGACTAGAAATGTGCCACAGGAAACCACGGACTTCACGGCTGATTCTTCAACAAGGATGCAAGCTGCCCAAAGGAACGGGGCCTGGGAATCAGAGGCTGTTCTTTGCAAAAGGATTTCAGCAATCTTAAGAAGGGGTACATGCTACAAATACTGACCACGTGGGGACTGCTCTGGTGTTCTCCCCCTTCTTCCTCCTAAAAGACTATTTGCTAGGACTAACAGCCCTCCAGTGTGGCTGAGCTTACCTTATGGCCTGTTTCTTAAGGAGCTGCTCCCCGAGGACGGACTTGGTGACAACCCACAGAAACAGTGCTCCAGGGACCTGGGAAGGAAGTCAATGTCCTCTGTCAACTTTGATCTTTGGACGTTGCTGGGAGCTCATGCACACAAGCCCCACATAATTGATTTAATTAGTTACATTGCAATCAGGGGGTTGGTAAGATTGGAAAGAAAAAGATAAGCAATGAGCTAAGCTTGTCCACCGCAGTCTCTGTAACAGAAAGGACTGAATACCACTTTCAACACATCTCACCTGCTCTATGATGGTGAGAAAATTTGGAACAATAAGGGAAGAGCCAATTTGGCAGTAAGAGTTGGTTCTCTATCAGCTCCACCAACGATACGCAAGGGAGGAACACAACAGCTTGCTAACAGGCCCTGTCCTCTTACGGTGAAAAGCTGTCTCCCCAGTACTTTTTTAAGTCTTCTGGTACAAGGGGAGACATTTCTAAGTTTTCATATTGCTAATACTGACTCAAAAGAAGCTCAGACAGTGCCAGGGTTCCCCAACTTTTGGAGTTCGTAGCAACTACACGAGGTGTCTTTCATCCAGACATGCCTGTGATCTGGTGTAGACTGTACACCAGAGTAGAAGTGTATTTCCAGTCCTGTCTGGGGTGACCACCACACTCTGTGCCATCAAAGAGGCCAGGAGTAAGCAGGGACACTGCTCCCTGAAAGCTACTGAGAGGCTGAGCCACACCCCCACCTAGGCAGGCTCCTACGGGGCCAGGACAATCTGATGTCTAACACGAATGTCTAACAAAGGACCTGGCCTGCTACAGACCAAGAACAAGGTCAACAGCATCAGAGGAGGAAGAGGAAAAGGAAAACACAGAGGGGAGAGGGCAAGGGGGGAGTAGGGGGAGGGGGAGGGAAGGAAAGGAAGGAGGAACGGAAGGGGCGGGAAGAGGCGGGTGAGGGGATTAAGAAGAAACTAAGAAGCCCCTTGACTGATGGGAGGAGGGGAGAAGAAAGAAAGAAAGAAAAGAAAGAAAGGAAAGAAAGGAAAGAAAGCAAAGACAGGAAAGAAGAAAGGAAAGAAAGGAAGGAAAGGAAAGAAAGGAAAGAAAGAAAGAAAGGAAAGAAAGAAAGATGTAGACACACACCACGGTCAACCCTGCCCAGGAAAAGACCCTAACACAGAGAAGGAACAGAAAATGAATGTCAGTCCTGAGATCCAGAGGTAAACCCAAATATCAAACAAAAACAAAACACAAATGAACAAAACCTTTGCTCTGCTCTGAGGGTCAAGTACTGGAGCGCTCGTCATCACCCAGGAGTTCACATGTGGGACCCAAGACACATGGGTTCCCCTTGTCAGCTAACAGGCTGTGAAGAAATCCCAAGCTCCCCAGAACACGTGCACGGCACACAGTCACCGAGCCCAGGTGTCCTCAGAAGAAGCTCCGACAAAGAGCAGGAGTCCCCACACCGCAAGGCAGCCGAGGACAGGGCTGGACCCATCTAGCTCTGCTTCTGCAGGGCACACACACAAAAATAAGCCTGGTACTCAGTAAGGAGCTGATGAATGAGGGAGCAGGGAGTCACTCCACTGGAAAGAAACCAAAGGTGATTCTCCGGCTAGCACTGAAACACAAACCCTCAGTGCCCACAGGGTAGGGAGTGGGGCG
This sequence comes from Perodicticus potto, assembly GCA_963574655.1. NCBI lineage: Eukaryota > Metazoa > Chordata > Mammalia > Primates > Lorisidae > Perodicticus > Perodicticus potto. The sequence continues at coordinate 36,259 of CAUYRH010093951.1, forward strand.
GGAGGGTCGCCGTTTTGGATTAGCAATCGGGAAATGTGGGACTCGCCCCATGTATCTACCACTGACTTACTTAGGGCAAGCCCCTCCACTGATGACTCTCTCCCGGGCAGAAAAGGAGATTGTGAATTCTACAGAACTACTTCAGGGGGTTATTGTGAAGATAAAAGAAAATAATGGGCATAGAAGGCTTTCCAAAAGGCAATTCCTTTACACAGAGAAGCAATCAGTGGTATTATCAAGCACCACATGGAAATGTGAGTGTAAAACAGACAACTACACAGCCTACTGCTCAGAGTGCGGCCCCCAGGACGACTTCCCTGTCAACAGCAAATCACCTCCCGATGCCCATAGCTTTTAATACGCATTATTTATACCTAGGAGTCCTCACCACATCGAAAAGCTTACTTTCCAGTAAACAAACAAATATTAAGCGCTTTCTGTATGCCAGGTCACTAGAAATAGGAGTCTAAAAAATACATGATCTCTGATTTTATCTCATCTTATTTTATTTTTGGTTGTAGTTGTCATTGTTGTTTGGCAGGCCCGGGCTGGACTCTAATCCACCAGTTCTGATATATGTGGCTGGCACCCTACACACTGAATTACAGGCACCCAGCCTGATCTCTGATTTTTTTTTTTCTTTTTCTTTTTTTTTATTGTTGGGGATTCATTTAGGGTACAAGAAACCAGGTTACACTGATTGCATTTGTTGGGTAAAGTCCCTCTTACAATCGTGTTTCGCCCCCAAAAGGTGTGGCACACACTAAGACCCCACCCCCCTCGCTCCTTCCCTCTCTCTGCTCTTCCTTTCCCCACCCCTCCCTCATTCTTTCTCTCTCTGCTCTCCCCTTCCCCCACCCCCACCGTGTCATTAATTGTCATTAATTGTCCTCATATCAAAATTGAGTACATGGGATTCATGCTTCTCCATTCTTGCAATGCTTTACTAAGAATAATGTGTTCCACTTCCATCCAGGTTAATATAAAGGCTATAAAG
>CAUYRH010093953.1:0-80456 GCA_963574655.1 Perodicticus potto
TCCAGAAGCCTCACGCTGTCTCCCTGTGTCCCCAAGGGGAAGTTCCTGGGTAGATCCCACCTGTCAGAGATGCCTGAAGTCCTCTCTCCCCAGTCTCACTGTGCCCAGCCGCAAGGAAGCTGTTACTCGGCTGCCATCTTCTGCTTTTTTTCGAGAAAATGTTTTGAAAACTAATGTACTTACAGAGAGGCGAATCTGATAAGACTAAATGCATTAGCCAGGCTACAGCAAAAAGTAGGCGTGACCAAACCGCCAGGCCTGGCATCAGCAATGGACTCCAGAACTCACTAACCGGGACATGGGCAAGTTCCCTGGTGTCTGTAGGCCTCCGCCTTTCATCTCTGCAGTGGAGAGAGTCACCATTTCAGCCTCATGGCAGATGCATAGATTAAACGCATTCAACAGTTAATATGCGCGTCCTGCACCTGCCCAGCATGTGGCCGTGTGCTCGGCAAACAGTAGCTCTTACGGTCATCCTCATCCTCGCTATTTCTGTCCCAGCAACTTCGAGAGAGCCCCCCATGACTCAGCCAGGCAGAGCTGGAGACACAATCTGCCCACCACAGTGACCCACCTGATACTCATGCTGTTTGTTACTGTCCTGTGCTTTAGGTTAGATTCAGCTGTTTGTCCTGAACCTCCTCATGTCGGCCATACAAGCCCAGAACTGGGCTCTGTCCATCCCAGAGCTGCTTCCTGTTGCCCAAATACTGGCCATGATATGGGGTCAGCCTGAAAGCCTTCTAGGTGAGGACAGGTGGACTCCTGAGCGGGGTGATGGGTGTAGGGAGGGGGTCCGGCTGTGGGATTAGGGAGAGATGCAGGTGGGTGTCCTGGAGCCCAGTGGGTCAGCCTGGTACAGAGCAAGATGGCAACGCTGACTGACTCATGCTGAACTCTGAATCATCTCCTGCTCCACAGCCACAGAAACTGAGGCTCAGAGAGACAGAACACATGTTCCCAGGTCATGAGCAAGAGTCAGACCTGGTCTATTTATGCCAAAGCCCAAGTACAGGAGACATGTTGGGGGGAGGTGGAGGAGGTGGGAAGAGGGAGTGGGGGCTCTGCCAGAGTAAACACCAAGCTGGGGGCCACAGGTGTCAGCAGAGGGCTGCCCTAAGGTGCCAGCCAAGGAGTGATGGTTGTGACCTTCACCTGCACAGCCCCTCAGGGCTCACAAGGTACTTTTGCTGCATCACCCCCATCTGCTCACGATGATTGACAAATGGGTCTAAATTGTGATTGGCCCAGAATGAGCTCTGAGCTCAGGTGCGTTGTCTGGAACACCGACACTCAGCCCTGGAGGTGCCCGGGGAGCTGCAGGAACTCCTAAAGTCCACACCCACCCCCAGAATCCTCATTCAATTTGTCTGGGGTGCCATCTGGACAAAGGACTATTTTATTTTAAGCTAAATAAAGGGAATTCTAAAGAGCTGCCAAGGTTGTGAGTTGCTGGGCCCCAGAGAGAGCCGGGCTGGGCTTCAGGTTGCTCTGCAGTGGAGCCACAGCTCGGCCACAGCCTGGCTGCCCTTCCCTGGGTCACCTGGAGAGCACCCACCTGCCCTGGTCAGCTCACCTGCTCAGCCTTCCTGATCCCCACCCCCGGTGACAACCACAGCAGCGTCTGGGCAAACAGGTCTTAGCTGGATCCCAAAGTGCACCTCAGCCCACCTGCCGCCCTCCCACTCTAGAAACACACCTCCAAACCCACCTCCTCACTGCAGCCAGTGCAGAGTCACAACGATCCCCACCCCCACCTCTGAGTTCCACAGGCACCAACCATGAGGCACCGGCAACTCCTGCCCCGGGAGCTAGTCAGGTGTTACGTATCCTCAGAGTGGTCAGTAATGGCACTGGCTGCAAACTGCCTCGAGCAATTTAGAATGTCACATTCCCCAGAGGAGCCCAAGATTGATGGATATGACGATGCCAGTGTAAGCTGAGCACTAAGTGGCTCCGTGCATTCTCTCAGTTAATCCTCATGCTGATGTCATTACACCCATTTTGCAGCCCTGGAAACTGAGGCTCAGAGAATTTAAGTAACTCAGGCAGGTAAGAGGCAGCACCCAGGTCAGGCAGACACCAGAGGCTCTGCTCTGAGCGGCAACCCTGCCCCACCTTGCTGTCCTTCTCACAAGAAGATGCAAAAGGACAGAGCTCCAGACAGGGAGTCAGATCTACACAGTGCACACTGGCTGTGTTGCCACCAGAAGTCGGAGGAAATGGCTGAGCCCCCAGCCCACAGGAACCTCACAGCTAGCGTGCCCTGTGATTTATCCCAAGCCAGGACACTTCGGGCGATAGTAAAAGGAGCAATTAATAATGATGGTGGACCAACCAGTGTCGATCAACACTGTCTCGGGCAAGTAGAGTGTCACGCCACTCAGCATGGAGTTGAAGTTGGCTGTAGCTCTCAGAACCTTAATCTTTTTGCATTTAAATTGAGGATTGAGGATTGAGTATTAAATTGAGGATTTTGGCCAGGCACAGGGACTCATGATGGCAATCCTAGTGCTTTGGGAGGCCAAGGCAGGAGGACCACTTGAGGCCAGGAATTCAAAACCACCCTGAGCGACATAGTAAGGCCCTATCACTACAAAAAGTAGAAAAATTAGCTAGATGTGGCAGTAAGCGCCTATGGCCTGGTAACTTCGGAGAATAGCCCTTTAAAAAGATATCCTTGCTATTTTCCAAAATTACTGACTTTTCTATAAATAAAAATAAAACTGTTAATCCCTCATCCACTTCTCCATTAATTGGCTTAGGTGACAGGCAGATGGACTCTTTACCCCAGGAGTTCAAGGTTACAGTGAGTTGGGATCACACCACTATAGTCCAGCCCAGGCAACAGAGCAAGACCCTGTCTCTCAAAAACTAACTAAATAAGTAATTTAAAAATAAAGTAAGGATATTATTAGGACTCACTAAAATAATTCATGTGACCACACTAAATAAACTATAGAACCTTATATCCAAATGTAGGTGTTTTGTTTTGCTTCTTGATTTCTAATGACAAACCAGACTGAGACTCACGAATTCATTCACAGTCTGATTTGACCTTGGGCAGGTTACTTTGCCGCTCAGGACCTCATTTCTCCTGGTGATATAATGAAGGCATTTGACCACGTGCATGCAAGTTGTAAACTGATAGCACAGGGCCAGATTTGCCCTGGATGACAAGTTTCATCTGTCAACACAGAGGATTTGAATGCCACAGGCCCCCTCCCCCTGTTAGTGTACCCCTGGCCTGACACACAGGGCAGTCACCTGCCTGACCCCCACAGGCTCCTGAGTCTGAATCCTAAAGGCCCCTTAGAATCCTGGAGTGCTAGGTGTCTCCCTAGCACTGACACCCACCCAGCTGAAGGGGTGTCAGCTAAGATCTAATATTCACCTGTCAGATGCAGCCTAGATCTAACACTGACCTGTTAGATGGCTAATACTCAACATTAATCACAACACAAGAAAATCTCCCCTCCCCTTCCACGAACCAAATGTTTGATTCAACAGTCAACCAGGAAAAATAGAGTCACACAATCAAAGGGTCAGCACACCTCAAGTGGGTGTTTTGGTTTTCCACAAATTGAACCACTGCCAGCCTCATCATGTTAACCTTGAAGTTGCCAAGCAAGGAGAGAGAGCAGGAGAGGTGAAGAGTCTCTGTCCTCTGTGCTAGCCTTAGGTTCCTCTTCCATAACCCGAGAGACTTTTGTGGCTCTGGATGCCCTAGGAGGGCTTCGTGAGCTTAGCTGGCACAGAGCCCAGCCTAAGAGGGTGCTTAGTCAATGGGGCCCCTACCATTCCCTTCTGCTCCGATCAACCCACAGTGGGTAGAGTTAAAATGGGGTCACTCCCTATAAGGAATGAGTGATGTCAACACCTCCACCCCTGGGGCCTTTCTTGTGTGCAACTTCTTGAAGAAGTAACTGGTATCAGTTGAAGGGCACAGAACTTAGAGTTGTGATGATTTGGATTTGAATACTGGCTGTGCCTTTAGTGGTGGTGCAACCTTGCATGCGCCCCTTGTCCTCTCTTGCTCTATATGTAACACCTACTGAAAGAGGACAGTGATGACCCCTTCCCTGCCCACCCCATGGATCCTCATCCTGTGCATCGATACCCTACCTGTGAGATCCTGCAGTGGCCAATGTATGTGTTAACTGTCATGTCAGCCAAAATATTCCCCAACTAGGACCATGTCCTTCCCACCTACTGCTGAAGCTAATTCAAATGAAGGACTTGTTAGATTTCCCTTTTTCTAGTAAAGACTATCCATGGTTAGAATAGTCCTTGCTACACAGAGTGGTGGCTCTGAGGGTATGATTTCTATTTGGGGTGATAAGTAAATACTTTTTACAGCAACCACATAGGAGACGAACAAATATAGTATGTCAACAGCCAGACCCTATCAAGAGATGAAGCCAAGATCACGTTCAAGATACGTGATCAGGGATGAATCTAACTTCTGCCAAGCCTGAAGGGAGGGGGAGGGGCCCTCTTTAAAAAGAATACATATAACAGGACACAAATAACATTAGTCGTGTACGTGAGGGGCCAGAGACTTACAACAGCTTCATGGTCAGTCTGTCTGCACCTGTCTGCAGGTTTCTTTCTTTCCCCCAAATTCTATATTTCAAATGCATTATTGACCATGAGGGAACATTAGGAAGGTAAAGGAATTGGTGCAAACAACTGGACAAGGTCAAATTGACTCCAGATCCCATATTCTTTCCGCCACACCATGTGTCTTTTGAACAACTGTTAAAAGATGTGAGTAATTGGTACTGATGAATGGAACACAAATTTGGGCTCAGTTTCAGGTCCACCCTATCCGCACGCCACCCGACTCCCACCAGAACTCCTGAATATCACAAACATTCCGCCAGGACCCCACACAAAAAAGTCCCAGGTCATAACTGTATTACAGTAATGGAAAATGAGAAAATGGAAAAAACCTCCAACATTCCCAGCAAAGATTCAATGGGGACCTCACAAAACTCCACCTTGCTCCCACCAGGGCAGCTTCCGGCAAGCACCTGTTTATACAGCCAGCATGAAACAGAGCTCGAGCTGAGCTTGATTTCTTACCCCCACTCACTCAGTACTCTTCTGACGACAGGCATCGCAATTCAGTTTCACAGCATCCCCAAAACGTGCCAGAGTGGGCTGGGTGAGACTCTCAGGGCTCAAAGTCTATCATTACATCTTGGTTCGACCACAGAGGGGTTTTTGTTGTATTTTTTTTTTAAACACCAGCTCAAGGGCAGAAGAATTAGTCAGGGCTCAGAGGTTCCGGATCGATACTGTACGGAACCAAAATATCATCGTAAGGCCACACAGCTCAGCCACCCCTGTCACTAGGAGCAAAGAAAACTCCCAGGTACTTTACCAGACACAGATGGCACCATCCTGTTTGGGACATAGTCATTTAGCACTCCAGGTTCTCAACCCATACTAATAATGCTTCGTGCTTTTGAAACAGAAAAATGCATCCAAAAAATCTTGATAAAGCACAAGTGACTCATGTCTCCTCCCAGCCCCACGAACTGGGGTAGGGCACGGGGGCGGGGACATTGGGGGAAGCTTGGCGCTTTTCATTCACACCTGATGTGAGTCTGTCAATTCACTTCCTGTTTCCCTGCTTCCATCGGGATGGGGGCTGCTGGGAAGGATACATGTCACCCCACAGTGCAGCCAGACAAGCTTATCCCTCTGTGTCTCCAGAAGAAGCACATCCTTGGTCCAGGTGGTAAAAATAAAGTCTGAATTGAAATATCAAGAGGTTTCAGGTTTCCAAGGCACGGTTCATTCAAGGTCCATCTGTCCACTCAGTAAGCCTCAAAGGAGGCCCTTTCTCCGGGCCAGTGTTTGTTAGGAATTGTGTATGGAAAGAAACATACAATTTATCTTCTCAAGATGCCCATATCCCAGGGAGACCAAGAAACCCACAGACAGTCACTGTGAGACAGGTGTGAGGATAGAGTGTGCACAGGGTGCTACAGGACTCGGGTGGGGAGGGGACAGGCTGTTCTAAAGCAATCTAGGTGGGCTTCCCAGAGGAGGTGGCAGCCAAGACTAGAAAGGCAACAATAATTGTGAGGACAATGGCTCAGACCCACAGTACATATGCCAAGTGTTTCCCGACACTTTACACTCATCTGCTCACGTGACCTTCCCAGTTGCCCCCAGAGGTGAATATCATTACCATTTCTACTTTGCAGAAGAGAAAACTGAGGCACAGAGATGCTAAGTAACTGGCCCAAACTCACATAGCTGGTATGAAACACAGCAGGAGGACAAGTTGATCAGCCAACGACAACACAGAGATGAGGACGGGAAATCATGAGGAGGAAAGAGCACAGCAAACAGAGAGTTGCCAGCAGCTCAGAAGTGTAAAGCATAGGACAACGTGGTCACAACATGCAGGTGTGTGGTCCACGGATGTGCTTTGTTAGTGGACTGCATGGTGGTTTTTTAATGCAATTCAATCTTATTTTACTTTTTTGAGACAAAGTCTCTCTCTGTTGTCTAAGTTAAAGTTCCGTGGCATCAGCGTAGCTCACAGCAACTGCAAACTCCTCTGTTCAAGCAATCCTCCTGCCTCAGCCTCCCCAGGCTATTTTTAGTTGAGACAGGGTCTCAGTCTTCTTGCTCAGGCTGGTATTGAACTTCTGAGCTCCTTCCTCCTTGGCTTCCCAGAGTGCTAGGAATACAGATGTGAGCCACCACACCAGGTCAGGTGTCGTTGTTTTTAATGTAAAGGTTTAAATATGGGGAAACTTCACATAACCCAGATTTCCAAGGGTGTGTTAGACATCCAGGGTCTGGGAACATGGAGGCCACAGTCTTTCAAGGCAACAGAATTGGGATGGCTCTCTGTAGGTGGGGTGGAGCCCCCTACCCTGGTTCACTGTAGCCCCCACCACTCCCTGGTTCACTGCAGCCCCCACCACTCCCGGATGTCTCCTCGGTCAGCCCAATTAGCTCACCAATGTGACAGATTGCCTGGGGTGCATGGCAGGGCAGGGTGGGGCAGAAAGCAGAAGAGTTTGGGCTCAAGGGTAATGAGGATGTGCCCAGATTTCTACTGCACAGAGATGCAGACTCTGGCAGCTCTGCAAAAGAGGGACCAGATGGGGTCTAAGAGGGGAGGTGGGAGGAGAATGAGGAGACACAGTACTGTCCACATAGCATCGGAACTGGGGCAAGCACAAAGAGGCCCCCAGCAGAACTTCCATGGGGGTTGATTTTGCAGGGCCTCTGTTTCCTGCTTTCCCCCCTGGGAATCAGGATGTAAGCTGCACTTAGCAAGCAGATCTCATAAGGAAGGCTGCGATCCACAGAGACCCTGCCAAGGTAACGTACAGAGAGCCAACAGAAAACACAAGGAAGATGCTCTCGGAGCCAAAGCATCTCAGCATTTAATACATTAACTCCACTTCGATGTTAAACCAAACCAATTGCAGAGACTTCAAAAACAGTGGCCAGGTCTGATAATATGCTCCAACACCTCACTGCACTCTCCTGCCCACCACACTTTCAACTTGAAGCAGCAGCTAACCGCGAAGCACTGCAAGAAGGCTGAAGGGCACCCAGGATCATGGCCCGTGAGGAGCTTCCCTCCAGTGGGGGACACGGGTGAGGAGAGAAAGACAGCTCATGTCTCCACTGGATACCTGCCATTAACATGCTCGGTTCTGGAACAGCAGGTGGAAATGCAGGAAAAGGCGAGAAATAAGGGTTGGGAGAGCCTGAGTGTAGCCAGCCATTTTGGTTGATACCAGACCCTTTCCTGGCTGAGAAACGATGTCACGCACAAGTCTCTGGCTTAGGGACCCCTGCTGAAGTGGAATTACAAAGCTGGATGCCTCACAAACTGTCAGTGCTCACCTTTCTGTGACAGCGGTTCATGACTAACCTTTATGGACTGACCTTGGGAAAATGCTAGTCACTACATATGGCTGTTTCCTAATGGGATTTTTTGGGGGGTTTTTGTTTTTCTTTTTTTTATTAAATCATAGCTGTGTCCATTAAGGCAATCATGGGGTACAATGTGCTGGTTTTATATATAATTTGAAATATTTCCATCGAACTGGTTAACAAAGTCGTAATGGGATTTGGGGGGGTGGTGGTGGTTTTTTTTTAATTAAATCATAGCTGTGCACATTAAGGCAATCATAGGGTACAATGTGCTGGTTTTATATACAATTTGAAATATTTTCACCAAACTGGTTAACATAGTCCTAATGGGATTTTTGAACTTTTTTTTTTGACACAGAGTCTCACTTTAACACCCTCGCTAGAGTGCGGTGGGGTCACAGCTTACAGCAACCTCAAACTCGTGGGCTCAAGTGGTTCTCTTGTTTCAACTTCCAGAATAGATGGGACTACAAGCAACGGCCACAACTAATGCCGGGCTATTTTTAGAGACAGGGTCTTGCTCTGGCTCTGGCTGGTTTCAAACCTGTGAGCTCGGGCAATCCACCTGCCTCGGCCTCCCAGAGTGCTAGGATGACTCACACCTGGCCTTACTTTTGAACATTTTAAAACATTACCGTTGCCCCATAAGGGGCCCCCTCCGTCGAGAAAGGATCTCTGTGGAGTAGGGTCTGTTGTCGGTCGCTCTCAATAAACTTTGTGGCTAGCTGGCTCACTCTGGAATTCATTCCTGAGAGAAGCTGAGAACTCACCTGGTGAGTTCAGCAGTGCCTCCGCCCTTCGTTGGGGCACCCCCTGCATCACCGACAGGGTGGTCAGGTAAGAGGCAGAAAAGGAATTGGAGGATGGACAGATGGATGAGGACATGTCACTCGGCTACAGAAAGGTCATGCCCACGGTCAGCAGTGTGTCCCTGCCCACCCCACTGCTCTCCTCTGTGTCTATTTCCCCGTGTTTACAAGGTGGATGATGATACATCTCGGGGTGGAGGATTTGGTAAGTCAATGCTTGCGAGAGCTCTTTGCACATTGGGAAGTGACCTCCAGATGTGAGAGGCCTCTCTGCTGCTGCGTTATCACCGTTGCTGCTCATCTGTCTTTGAAACCAGCGCTGGCCCCGAAAGGGAAGTCAGGCAAGAGAGTTCAAGGCCCCATCTCTCCTCTAACGCTGCCCCCAAGACCCCTTCAGGCTAAAAAAAAAAAAAAATCCACACGGGGTGCTATTCAGAAAATCCCCTGTATCCTACTTTTAAGAGGGCGCCCCAAGGAGTGACTCCAGAATAGTGGTATTTCGCGAGCAGCCGATGAGCCTTCGCTGGAGCTCTCAAAGTCCACCTCGTGAGCACCTAGGCTCAGTCAAGCCAAAAACCTGGATAAGAGCTAAAAAGTCTCAACTGACATGCGAAAGTTTCCAAGTTTTCATGCTGTGTAGCTGGATCTGCGTAGATCAGCATCAACAGACAGGTTTCAATTCATATACCAGATCTGATGGTGTGAAACATTAATGATGCTGAGAGTGAATCTGAGCTGCATCTGAGCCCTGCAGAAACTAAAAATACTACAATTGATTAGTGACATCTGCCAGGAGCAGATGAATGGAGTGATCGTGTCTACTATTGTTACAAATAGTAGACAAAACATCTAGACACCCAGCCTCTTCCCACTGAAGTCTGTCCAGCTGTTTTGGCCGGGGAGACCCAGCCTTGGGGTACAAAGGGGAAATGTCCAGGTGCCTGGGAGAGAATCCCTTTTCCCCACCAGGAGCCTGGTTGTTTCATTCCCACACATGTTCACACATCATCCCCCTCACTTTGTTTTCTATTGAAAGCACCCTGTCACCTTTCACGTTCCCACCCAGGAAATAGCAACCACGGAACAGAAGAAAAATCAAGATCCCATTTGCCTTGATGGATTCATTTCGATACAACTTCACTCAAGAGTTAGCCGCTTCCTGATTTCACATTTCACCATCAAAGCCTGGGGCTGAGGGCCGGGGCAGAGCTGGGGAGCGCCTGGGCAACAGCTTTCTGCCGGGAGAGGCAATTAACAGGATTCTGACATGGTAGCCCATCCCAACAGCCCACAGCGAAGGGACGTCCTGGAATGTCGCTCTCTTGTCCAATGCTCCAGGCTCCCACAGCCAACTGGGGCAAAGGTGAACAGAAGCCCCGAGAGATCCCGAGATGTGACAAAGCCAGACTTTCTGCACAGATGAGGGCAGTGGTGTCTGTAGACCCCAGCCAGGCTCTGGGATCTGGTCTCCTCACTCTAGCGGGGGGACCCTCACCCCTGCAGCACGCATTGTTTCAGGTTACTTGATGGAAGACTGTCCCCACCCCTGCCCCTAAGGCGGGAGGAGGGGTTGCATCAGAAGCTTTAGCAACCCCAGAACCGATGACAACAAGGGAGTGGTCTGCTAAGGCGCTGATAGACAGGGGGCCGGAGCAGGAGGAGGGTGGGACTGTGCCTCCAGGTCCTCCCCAGAGGTTTTCATGAGCAACCACTTGTTCCCTGATAGAGTCCCAGAGTGACTGAGAGACAGTCCACGAATGTGAGGACCCCGACTGTGAAGCTGAAACCTAGGCCTGGCTACATCCCGCTGGAGGGAATAATTGTTAGGGGGAGCCTAATGCAGCCACACACAAACCCTTCTTTCTCCTCCTCCTCTTCCTCTTCACCTTCCTCTTCCTCCTCTTTCTCCTAAGACAAAGGCACAAAGGACCTAGTTAGTTAGCCCCACCTCCAAAAGTTTGCCAAAGGACCCTAACCTTTGTGGCAAGCTGAGAAATTTGCCTATCCCCTACAGCCCCCTATAAAAGGGGTCTCTAACTGCTCCCAGGTGCAGACACCATCTTTGCTCTGCCCACCACCCTGCCCTTTCAATAAACCTGGGCCAAACATCTCTTCTCCCGTCTCATCTCTGGGGAGCACCGCTTACCCCTTTCAATAACAATAACAGACGTGCTGCCAGGCTCTACCCTAGGCTCTGGGGCTGCAGTCCTGGAAAAAACGCAGTGTCTGGGTCTTCAGGGTGCTTAGAGGGAAACCATTAACACTAAACAAAATGCGGCTTCCATAGCATGGAACGCAACACAGCCATAAAAAAAGTGTTAACTGCTGCTATGCTCAGAAAACGTGAATGGATTTCAGAGCCAGAGAAACCACAGGATGAACAAAAGCAAAGCATTCACCTCCTCAAGAAGCCATCAATAGCAATAGATGTCAGGATGGGGATCAGCTCTCGGTGTAGGGGGGTGGGGGACTGATGGGAAGGGACCCTGGGAAGCCTTCTGGGGGAGGGAAATGTCCTGTAATTTCCCTGAGCTGGGTGGTTGAGACACAGCGTAAGTGTGTGTGAGCACACAAGTGTGTGTGTGCATGCGCCTATTACACCTCAAAGAAGTGGTTTTTTCAAAAAACCATTAACAGGTTTTTAAACCAGGCAAGGGGCATCACTCCTGTAATCCTAGCACTCTGGGAGGCTGAGGCAGGTGGCTTGCTTCAGCTCAGGAGTTTGAGACTAGCCTGAGCAAGAGCGAGACACCCATTTCTAAAAATAGCCAGGTGGTTGTGGTGGGCACCTGTAGTCCCAGTTACTCGGGAGGCTGAGACAAGAGAATCGCTTGAGCCCCAGAGTTTGAGGTTGCGTGAACTATGACCCCACGGCACTCTACTGAGGGTAACAAAGTGAGACTCTGTCTCACCAAAAAAAAAGCCATCAACAGCATCTGTCTCCACATCTGTTTTCAGAGCTCACCTCGTGTATATGCCTGATCAAATGATGAAAAGCCTCAGCCCAAGGCAGTGCTGCTGGGGTTTTGAATCCTTCCTGTGAAATGGGAAAATGAGGCCCCTGCAAACCCAGTGGGGTTTCCTAGTGACCACATAGCACAGTCAGCCTGGGTAGCAAGTCTGTCAGTGAAAATGCAGTGAACACAAGCCCTCTGTCCTCAGCCCATGCTTGGAACCAGCAAACGAGTCAGCCATTCTGCATTCTGAGCCCAGGCAGAGGAGCTGTGGGTGACAAATGGCACCCACCAGGAGCAGGGACACGGAAGTCTCAGTAAAGGACAGACCCCAGGGTCCAGTGTGACCAAGTTTTGAGAGAGCTGGGGTTGGAGCTGCTGGCCTCTGGTGATGCTCTTTCCTCTGCTCAGTGAGCCTCAAATAGCACCCCTCCTCCCCTCCCCACTCCGACAACAGGTGACTAAGGCTGGAGAGGAGGGCAGGGAGAAGGTGGGCTGGCAGGCGGAGCAGGGTGGGCTCTGGACCTCCTGGGTCTCTTATCTGGAGCACAACTGCAGGGCAGAGAAAGGCCAGCCAGCGACCCTGCTGCCAATGCTCACTGTCCCTCCTGTCCACAGAGATGACCAGTACCTCCCAGCCTGAACCTCTCTTAGCCCCAGACCCATAGCCCTCAGTGCCTGAGCAGCACCTCCACCTGGGTGTCTGATGGCAGCGCAAGTGTGAGTGGCCAAAAGCAAACTCCTGACTGTCCCATCTCGGGACAGAAATCCTCTATCCTTCCAGGGGGTCTGAACAAAAACCCCAGGGCCACCCCCTGACTCCTCTTTCTCTCACATCCCAGCTGCAAACCATCCAGAAATCCTATGGTTCTGCCTTCAAAATGTAGCCAGCCTCTGACAGCCCCTTGCACTGCACCCCCTGGGCCAGGCTGCCGTCCTTTCTCACCTCCTAACTGGCTTTCCTGCCCTCACTCGCTTCAGGGCATTCTGAGCTCAGCAGGTGGAGCGATCCATATAAGAGGCAGAGTGATCTGTACAAGGGCCCCCCTTACATGGTACCTCTCCAGCCTCACCGCCTACTTCCCTGTCCTGCTCACACTGCTTGGACCTTACTGGTCATCAGGCACCCTGGACAGCTCCTGCCTCAGGGCGTCTGCACTGGTCCCACTGCCAGGAGTGCCCTTCAACTAGACATCCCCTGGGCTCCCTTCGCCCCTTGGATGGGGCCATCCCTAACAACACTGCCCCTCCCCCTCTGTTTTAATCCCCTCCGTAGCATTTATTGCTACTTGACACACAATATATTTTTTGTTCATGGTCTGTCCCCCCAGATTAGACTGTAAGAAGCATAAGAGCAGGGATGATCAGGCGCTGTTTCAGTCATCACTATTTCCCCAACAGCGCCTGGCACAGAGCAGGGACTCAGTACCTTGCTGAGTAAATGAATGAGTCCAGCATGGCAACCTCCCTCCAGGACCAAAGCTCTTACCCTATCTCCTGGTTCCTCAGTACCACACCCAAGGAAGGACTACAGATGTCCAGTGTGTCTACAGCATGTCCTCCTTATGTCCCCTTTGAGTAGGGGACAAAGGACTTCTTGGTTCTGATGACTCAAGATATCTTGCCTTCTATTTTTTTTTTTTTTTTTTTTTGAGACAGTCTCACTCTGTTGCCCTGGGTAAAGTGCTGTGGGGTCACAGCTCACAGCAACCTCAAACTCTTGGGCTCAGTCTATCCTCTTGCCTCAGCCTCCCGAGTAGCTGCGACTATAGGTGCCCACCACAACACCTGGCTATCCTCTTGCCTCATCCATCTCCCTCACATCTGTCCTGCCTTTTACAATGTACAAAGAGCTTTGAAGCCTCGAGCAGGGTTTCAGCCTCCTTGTGGCATAGGCTGGGAGACCCAGGCTAAGGCCCACAGACATGAAACAGGAAGGACGCCAAGCTTGCTGTTGCTCAGTTCCACCCTATCTGCCACCTGCTTCCCCCAGACCTGCACCACAGGACACCATGATGTCAGTGGCCATGCTGGAGGGAGGACGGACAAAACCCATGAGGCTCTTGCTGCAGGGGAAAATGAGTCAGCCTGAACGAGGAGACTGGGATTACGGAGTGGGGTGTAGAAGCGATTAGGGGGCTCAGGTGGGCCTGGGAGGACCTGGGCATTGAGCTGGATTTTTCTCCCAACCTAAAGCAGACCCTGCTTAGGAAGTAATACCCATGGCCTTTTAAATGCATGTCCCTGTGCCCATAAACCTACACCTAGGGATTTACTGCAAAGCCATCATCAAAGGTGCGTGCACCCTTAGGGCACAGGGGTGTTCCTCAGGGCAGTGCAGGTGAGAAAGACCCATGGAAATCATCTGAGTGTCCCCAGACAGGGGGCTGGGGTGCGTACATCGTGACTTCCTTGAAAACAACGAATGTGTCTCTTCATTTCCTAACTCAGAAATTCCTCTACGACATTGAACATGAAACTGTGTGTTGTCTGAGTCTACGCTTGTTTTTTTTTTTTTTTTCTAAATGCACAGAGAAGTGTCTGGAAAGACATGTATCAGATGCACTAACAGTGATTGTCTCTGGTTAGTGAGCCCAGAGCAAAGTTACTCTTTTTTTCTTCTTTTCTATTTTCTATGAATAACTTTACAACCAGTACATATCAATATTGTTAGTGAATAAAACAGAAAAGATGCATCCATTTTAGGAAAACAAGGTAAAGATTCCAGAGGTTTCCCTAAAGAGCCCAACTACCAGACTCCCAGGCAGACCTGCCTGCTGAGAGCACCCTCTAAGCCTCCGGGGCTGGAGGCCTGGCACCCCCACCAAGCCTCTGTGTGTGACTGATGGGGGAGAAGCAGAGAGAAAAGAACCACTTCCTGCATAGCTGCTGGTGGTGGCAACCCTGGGGGAGGAGAGACGCCCACCCGTGGCGAGAGGCCCCCTCGGTAGTACATGGGGCCATCTGACTCACGAGGCTATGTGGCCTTCACCGTGGCCAGGGATCAGCAGCACTATCACTGCTGCTGACCAAGGGTCATGATCACAGCCTCACTAGGCCTGCAGGCGAGATTAGCCTGGCCATCAGTGGGCCGGTGGGGACACGGCTGCCTCGGTCTGCAGCCTGCGTGAGCACAAGGCACCAGAATCCTCTGTAGATCTTGGGAGCCCCAACGTCAGGGACTCTGGATGGGCTTCATCCCTCCTCAAGGAACATTTGGGCATAGGAGAAGCTTACCAAGCCCCGACCGCCACCCCAAGGGAAAGCCAATCGCCCAGGAAGAATCTGAATCCGTGCATTTGGACCGTGATCTCTCCATTTTCGTATTGAGTGTACCCAGCCCAGGCCAGACGCTTAGCACTTGCTTTCTAAATGAAGGGACGGATGGAGGAACCAGCCATCCACAAAGACCACCCATGTCGCTGCTGTGAAAAGAGAAACTTTTCAGTTCATGAGCTGAGCTTTTCTGGGCTTCGTAGGGGCTGGAGGTGCCGCTCAGTCCTGACAGAAGAGAGTAGAATGGAGCCAGGTGTGTGAAGGCCCCAATTCAGGGACAGCCAAAGAGCCCTATCCCATCAAGCCAGGAAGAAAATGGGCCTCCCCGGGACAGTCCCATTGGGAGGTGACATTGGCAGTGCAGGGCCTCCATTTCCTGTCTCTAGAGCGTGAGGGCCAGTCCTCCTGGGGCTCCAGATCGGAAGGCCTAAGTCTCATCCTCCATCAGCTTCCCGCCTACCAGATGAGCACACCCTGTGTCAGGGGCTCTTCTGTTAGACTAGGTGACTTGGAGACCTTCAAGCTTCTTGTGGGCACAGCTTGACATGTTTCTCATGGGGCAGATCCTGGGGAGCTTGGTGCTGGCAGGAAGGTGGGTCTCTCGGTACATTGAGATGGCTTCACGCCAAGTACGAGTGAAAGTCTATTATGCCCCTGCTCCGCAATCTTCTGCTTCTCTTTGGGGTCCCATGGGTCCCCACTGCCTGCCCTCACCTCCATCACATACTCCCAGACCACCAAGATGGATACGCAGAGCTGCAGACCCAACCCAAAGCAGAGATACCACAAAACTCAGATGAGCCAGCTCTGGAGGGTGAGGCTTTAGAGAGAGGAGCCTAAAGACCGTCTGTTCTGGCCCAGAGAGAGGAAACACTTGCTCAGGTCAGAATCGGATCCTGCCTCTGAAGCCAGGGCCCCAGATTGCATGTGAGTTTTCAGGATGAAAGTCAGGGCCTCCCAAGAGGCCTGAGTCAGCAGGATATGGTGTCAGTTTGCCCTACGGGGGACAGTCCCCACGCTCAGCCTAACAGACCCTCCACAGAGCCTCAGACTGCCCGGGCTGGAGTTTGGGTGGGCAGGGCTGCCATTGTCCCCATGGAGAAGAGCTGTGCCTTCAAAAACCCGAGAGGCTTAGGGGAAATGGGAGAAACCACCTGGCCCTAATACATTGTGTGACCTTGGGGAAGTCCCTTCTCTCTCTGGGACTCATGTTCCTGGTCTACACAGTGGAGTTTGGTCTCTGTGGTTCTCTGTGACCCTAAGAAGGTGTCAGGGTTCAAGCCCGGACACGTTCGTACTGGGTAGAAGGCAATCAGTCAGTCACGACTGGCTGGGTACTAAAAAGAGAAAGGCATCAAGAAAGGTAGGGTGTTATCCAGGAATCCAGACGCAGATGTGATTTTACTTTACTGAATTTTTCTTTTTTTCCATATTTTTATTTCCCTAAAAATAGTGAAAAACTGCCACCTGCTAAACATCTCCATGCTGTCGTTGGCCAGACTGACAGCTGCAGCTCCCTCCATCCATTTATTTATTAGTTTATTGCTTTCTTTTATCTACTTTTGCACATGAATCTTGAACACAATAGTTGGGAATATTGGTCAGGATATTCACAGAGGAGGGGGATTTTGTCTTCTATTCTTTGTGCTCTAGTGCCCAACATGGGGCTTGAAGCCCTAGAATTAATGTGTTTACAATATGGAGATTTCCCGTCAGGGATCTGGTATCAGATTAAAATGCAAGCTGCTGGCCTCAGTTTCCTCATTTGTAAAGAAAGGAAGTTGGATTAGATTTACAAATGGAGAACCTGGGCCAGTAGCATTTGTTTTAGTCTAATACCAGGTCCTTGATGGGAAGATTCAATATTATAGATATATAATTCTACTTCAAATCATAAATCCATAAATTCATTGAAATTTAAATCTAATGGGACTTTTCAGGGGTGAGGAGATTTGATAAATTTCTTTGAAAATGAAGGACAATAAGAAGAGTTAGACAAGGAAGAATAATATCCTTACACATATTGAGAGTATAGTTCAGGCTGAAGATTAACAGAAATTAAACCTGGGTATAACATTTTAGGAATAGATTAAGGGAAAAGAAGAAAGAATCCACAAAAGGGGGTTGAGCATAGTAGTTTATGCCTATAATTGCAGTAGGCATAAACCTCTGGGAGGTTGAGGCAAGAGGATTGCTTGAAGCTGGGAGGTTGAGACCAGCCTGGGCAACATAGCAAGACCCTGTCTCTAAAAAAAAGCTTTTTAAATTAGCTGGGCATGATGGTCCAGGACTTTGAGGCTGCAAGGAGCTATAACTGGCCACTATACTCGACTTTGGGTGACAGAGTACAACTCTGTCTTAAAAGAAAAGGAAGAAAGAAGAAAAGAATAAAAACAAAAAAGAAATGCATATACTTTATTTAGAAATGTGTATAATTTATTTAAAAATTTACTAATGTGGTTGTATTTTTAATCAGTGGAGTGGGGAAACATGAAATTTCCAAAAAGTAATGTTGAAGCAACTGCTCTCCTTTTGGAGAAAAAAACTGAAAAATGTAAAACTTTAAAGATAATTTTAAATAATAATTAAAACAAGTCACATCTCATACCGTACTCAAAAATAAAAGAACCATTGGTTTAAAGATTTCCTATTAAATAAAATAAAACAACAAAAATATTAGAATACAATACAGAAAGAAAATATATAACCTCAGTGTGAAAAGGTCTTTCTAAGCATGACATAAAACTTAAACGCCATTAAAGGAAAGAAAAAGAATTTTAACCCCATAAAAATTTTAAATTTATGAATAGCAGATGTCATAAAAATAAAGAGTTGCAAACAAATGACAGACTGGGAGAAAATACTTGAACACATGCAACAAAGAATTGATATCCCTTGCATAAAGGGAGATTCTCTAAATCAAACAGGAAGACACCCACAACCCAAAAAAAAAACAAAGAATATGAATAGACAATCAATTGATTAAAAAAATTAATGTCCACAAAACATAAGAAGTGTTTCATCTCCCTGAGAAGTAAAGAAATAAAAATTTAAAACTCGATTAGATATTATACCTATCATATTGGTAAAAAACATTTAAAATACTTTTTTTTTTTTTTTTGAGACAGAGCCTCAAGCTGTCACCCTGGATAGAGTGCTGTGGCATCACAGCTCACAGCAACCTCCAACTCCTGGCTCAAGTGAGTCTCCTGTCTCTGCCTCCCAAGCAGCTGGGACTACAGGCGCCCACCACAATGCCTGGCCATTTTTTGGTTGCAGCTGTCGTTGTTTGGCGGGCCCGGGTTGGATTCGAACCCGCCAGCTCAGGTGTACGTGGCTGCCGTCTTAGCCCGTTGAGCCACAGGTGCCGAGCCTTAAAATACTTTTAAATATATATATTTTAACTCTTTCCAGTTTAATACAAAAGATGTAAAGTTGCCATCTTTTTTAATGGCCAAATAGTATTCCATGGAGTTGAAAAATATTCTTCTTAGTAAAACATCAGAAGAATGGAGAAGTAAAAATCCAGTGTATTCGATACTAATATGAAGCCAGTAGATAATGTAATACATGCCCACATAAGAGGAAAACTCAAAGCAATTCAAGGTGGGGAGCGGGGGAATGACCGAAGAATGGGGGGAGGGTGAGAGGGAGGGGGGTGGGTGTGCTCCCATTTAATGGGCACAATGTTAGTGTATATGGCACAGCTGCAAACATTGTAACCTAATTCTTTGTACCCTCAAATTAACCTGAAACAATAATAAGTAAATAAATAGTTTTAAATATCAAATATATATATTGGATATATATATATATAAGACATATATATATAGGATACATATTTAAAACATATATATATAGGATACATATTTAAAACATATATGTATATATATGCTTTAAAGCAACATTCAAAATTAAGGAGGTGATGGGCATTCAGAGCTTTCCTACCTTGACAATAATAATGTTGGTGACTCAATTTTCTGTAAAGAACTATTTAGGCATCATCCCGCAACATTCCTAAATGCTCATACACATGCAACAGCACCATATCTTGAAATCCACCCTACAAGATACTAAACACAGTTGCCTAAGACACGTTAGGCTGTGTTCTCCTGGTAATGAGGGGGAGATGATTTGCTGATGACTGGAAGCAGGATAAAATTAACCATGGCACATTCACATTATGGATGACTATGCAGACATTGATGAGAATGACACAAATCCACATGTACAAACATGGGAAGTCACTCACCATTTATTGGAAAGTGGGGGAAAAAGCAATTAGGTAGCAATGAGTACAACATTGTTGACAGCATTTCTTTCTGCAGTAGGTCCTTGTTCTCTGAGATTCGGAGGACCACACAGGTCAGTGATAAGATCGGATTTGTTAGATAGAAAGGAACACAGAGGAAATGAAAGGCATCAGAGCCTCTGGCAGAGGGGGGAGACCCAAGTGGGAAGTCCCACGGGGGTCTTTTGTCTACGGGTTTATATACCTCTTTGTAAACAGGAATGTCTTGAGGATTACACTTGATCAGGATTTGGCAGACATCTTTTCAATGTTATCAAATGAGTGTATTAACAAATGAATGTAGTCCTAGCTCTAGGCAAAGTGGCAGGCAGGGAGTCTGCTTCAGAAGAGGCCCAGCTTACGGGAAATACTGGCAAAACTGCTTTTCTCCTGTCTTGCTCATATCCAGAGAGTGCAGGTTATAGAAAAAGAAGTCTGTTTGCTTAGGCCTAGAAATAGCGGGTCCTTGTCCAGCCCTGAATGGGCAAACCCTATATCAATATGAACCCATTTTGTAAAAGAAAGAAAGATTCAGACCAAACTTTTAATGGTAGTCACATCTGAAAAGTAGGGTTGGTGGAGAGTGACAGTGATGAGGAAATGTTGCCTTGCAAAAATTTATGATGTTGCACTTTGAATGTATTTTGATGATATATGCAATTTCACATATACATATATTAGATATATATAGTGTGTGTGTGCGCACGTATGTGTATGCCTGTGCGTGGTGCAACAAAAAAAGCAAAATATCCTCACTGGCCCTGTGCAAAGCTGTTATTATTTCTATTTTAGGAATGAGAAAACAGTCTTTATTTATATCACTTGCCTGAGAAATTCTCACATTGAGAGTCACTAAGAAGGAATTCCAGTCCCAGCCTGAACCTAAACTCAGGGAGGACTTCTCCTGGCCACGGTCCACCCGACCTAAACACAGAGTGTGGCAGTGTGAATTTCAGGTTTGGGGGATAATGGACACATGGACAGGGGAGTTAGAGGTAGCCAGCGATCACGCATTGCTTCTCAAGTGCTATGTTTAATAATATTTCTGATCACCAAAGTACTATAGTCAACCAGAGACATAAAGAATTAAGAAGGAAAAAAAAAACCACAGACAATTACTATCAATATTTTGGAATATTTCTTCAAATATTTTCATTACATTTTTAAACACGGTTAATGTTACATTGCAGGTACGGTTTTCTTTGAGGACAACATTGCATCAGAGTCGTTTTCTTATGCCATTAAAACCTTCATAAACATCACAATTTTAAAACACTTCCATTTTTTAAATAGTCATATTTTACCTACTATTTAATTTCACCCTGCTTTCCCATTGCTCACTCCAACCTAACCTGCAGGGCACCAAAGGGTCTTGTCTAACGTAAAATTTACTGAATACATGCTGTACAATTAAGCATAGAGGTGATTAAGATATGCTGAAGCTTAAACCGCACAGCAAAATTAATTCTGGGTAGATTAAAGGGCTAAAGAAAAAAAAATCAAAGAAAGACTCGAATAAAGTTGATGAGAGCATTTATCAAACTTATGTGTGGGGGAGGACTTTCTAACCCTAAAGCTATGGGATAAACCACAAAAGAAAAGATCACTAGATTTGGCTACATTGTGATACTCTGTAAACAACATAAATGAAAAAGTAAAGGTCAAATAGCAACCTAGGGAAAATCTTTATGACAAATATGACAAAAGATTAATAGCCATAACAAATAAAGAGTTCATACCAATCAATACAAATCACCCACTGAGACCCCAACACCTCATTGGAGAAAGGCTTAGGAGTGTTCTACTATGTCCACAGTATAGAAACCAGTAACCACATGGACTATTTAAATTAGGTTTAGATTAAAACCGTAAATAAATTAAATCTAAATCTAATTAAATTAAAAACTCAGATAGTCTACTAGCCTCATTTCCAGTGGTGAGTTGCCACATTTGACTGGTAGCTGTTGGACAGTACAGTTGTAGGCCATCGCAGAAACTTGGGTTGGAAAGCACTGTCTTAGACAATTCACAAAAGAAGACACAAGTGACCAATAAACGCATTAGCTTCATTAGGAGTAAAAGGAATGCAAATTGAAACAAGGTCATAATTTATATGCATCTAATTATAAGTAAACAACATGCTGCTAATTGAAGAATAAAGAGTTACTGACTATCTGGAAAATAACGTGGCAATATAAATTAAGAACTATAAAAATCCTTGGTAATTCAGTTTCTGGGAATATGTTACATCTTAAAAAATTGTCAGAAATACAGAAACAGTTTTATCCAGAAATATATTTCCTCCAAAATTATTTATAAATTCAGAAAGAGAGTCCCAGCCTGAAAGCTCACTCATGAACGAATCCAAGAACTGATAAACCACCGAAAAGTATTATGTTTTTCCGCTAGGGTCTAAAGACTTGAGAAATATCTATAAAATTAGATTTTAAAAAAATAATAATACATTCAAGACTGAAGTTAGGATGACATCAACTATAAAAATCTGATGACTCTACATGCACGAAAAGCTGCCAAGTATCAGGATAAATATCGCTGGATGACAGGATTCTGAATATTCTTTATGCCGTTCAGTAATTTATGCACTTTTAAACAACAGTCATTTTCTGTTTTTATATAAAACCAGGAAGATTTTTAAAAATTCATAGGAGGCATAACCTAGTGATTAAAAGCAAGGACCTTGAAGCTAGGTGGGCTGAGGCCACAGATGAGGTCAACTCCATGTCCTCATCCCCAAGTTTATAAGAACACCTGACTCATACGTTCGTGTGAGAATTAAACAAGATGGTGCCTGCAAAGTGCCCAGTAGAGTCTATGCTCAGAGCACACATGAGGGCCACGCTGTATTAACATGGGCCATGCTTATGTTACCCTGTTGCATAGCAAATGAGGACTCAGAATTCTCCATGTAACATGATCTCAAACGAGGAGACGTGTGCTTTTTAAAAAGTTCAAAAGATGGTGGTCAACTTGGGGAAGTGGGAATGAATTTCCTTTTTTTGTTTAAAGAAGGGAGAAAATATCTTTCTGTGCTGTCCAAATTGTCTCCAAAGAGCACTCTATCTTCACAAAAAAAAAAAAAAGAGAGAGAAAACAGTAAAAAGCAAAGCAAAGCTGAAGTCAATAAAAAGTTTAGCTGGTTGTACTAAAGAGGTCAGATTTAAGCCCAGGAGGTCAACATGTAAGTGAGATGGTAGCTGCAGCTGGAGATTAACAGGTAATGGGATTCTGGACTCATTTAAACAAAAAAGTACTAGATGTGTTTCTCAAACTTTGTACAAGGGATAATGAATAGGTATTATTTTTTCTGATCAGAAAAAAAATGTAGTTAACAAAAGCAGGCCTCCTGCCCTCAGATAGGTGAGGGAGGTTTAATACAGGGGCCACGAACGAATGCCGCTGTTGATGGGCCTGCAGGGAGGGGCTGACCAGAGAAGGCCTCAGAGCTGGCCAGCTCTCCTTGGGATCTTGTCTCCTCATCCACCCATGAAGCCAGGCCCAGCACAACTGCAAACACACCACGGTGATGAGAGATAGGTTATCACACTGAGAAGTGGCACCTTTTCATTTTCTAACCCACTGATAAAATGTCTGTGAATTTTGTCACAATAGGAAGGGAACTTGGGTTTTGCAGTTCACAGAGCTGATAACAGATCTATCACATTTGTGTCACTTATAGATTGTTGTTTTCCTTTGAGAACCTGTTAGTCCCCACCCTGCCCACGTGAGCCCCCAAAGCTGGACCTGGCCATGACAAACACTCCAAAAGTCACAGGTCTCAGGTCCTCATAGACCTATGGAGCAAAGAAGAATCTAACATCAAAAAGCACCAAAGAAGAAACAAATACCTTCTTGGGGTGAGTTTCTGCGGCTCCCTCCCTTGAAGGCCAAGCTTTGTTGAGTTGATTCCTTCTCCTAATCTCTGGGCTCCTCCAATTCCCCAGGACAGACCAAGCAGGTGACAGCTCTTTCTTAACCACAAGTAAGGGGCCTGGGACTTAGGTCTGTTTAGCCAATTATACTTTGGAGGTAAATTTAGAATTTTGCTTGAAATGAGTGGGCTGTCCCTAGAGGCTCAGAAGCCCATGGTGATGCAGAAAGAGCCCAAGAAAATTCAGTGAAATAGGATGGTTTCATGGGACCTGTAGGGACTCTGGAGTCAGACAGCAGAACATGGCCTGGTCATCCCTTCAAGCTAGGCCACGGCCACAATGTACGGATGAGAATCCTGGGCTTGCAGGGCTGCCGTGAGCAGTAGATTAAACGGCCACCACAAGGGAAGCACTAGTGTCACCTCCCTCTGGCCCCTTTTCTGTTGTTGCCACAGCAACAAGGAAAGCACCCAGGACCCAGAAGCAATAATCAGGATTGGCCATGTGGGCCTCTGCTGGTCCCTTGACCTCAGGGGCCTCGGTTTCCTTCTTTGGCAATGAAGTTCATTTCAGCTCCGAATACAATCAAAGCAAGCCCCAGCAGACAGTGTCCTACCCAAGGCTCCCCAGAACAGGGGCCTCCGCCTCACCGGACTTGGGGAGAGTAGAGAATTGCTGTAATGTCTAGCAGAACAATCAATTGCACACAGAGCCCAGAAATAAAGACAAAAAGCACAAAGCCCAGGTCACCACGCAGTGGTTTCTGAAGTGGGGAGAAGTTGCATTCTCTGCAGCAAAACTTAGCAAATTAACAACACACAAAACCACGCTTCCCCATCGCCGCGCTGCCTTGTCCTGCGCCTGAGGTTCTGAAGACTCTCTAGAGCTCCTGTTAGGTGCGTGGGAGGCACTGAGACTCAGACTCAAGGTGTGGGCCTTCTCCCCAGAAAAACGCACAAATCCCCAACATGACATCAGGGAGCAGGTGGACACCTGTCCCACCCTGGTCTCACGGTGCCCCACGCCAACTTCTTAGGCCAGGGGCAGCCCTCAGAGGAAGCAAAAACTAGCCTGTAGACCCAGCAACTCTCAGGGAAGGGAGCTGCATCCCCAGCACTGAGGCCTGACCCCTCATCTGACTGCCGCCATTCTGGCTGCCCCTGGGATGTCAGGTCCCATCTCTCAGCCCAAAGCCAGCCCATCTGCTGGGCCCCACAGGCCTCTCTTAGATTAACTCACAATGCAGTGGACGTTAGTAACAGGACCCTCCAAAACAAGCTGTCTGCCCCAAGGCCTTTGAGTGTCCTTTGGGCTATAAGATCCCATGTCCGGAGGTGGCTGCTCTGTGCCCTGCCCCATTCTGGACCTCCGTGTAGTGGGGGAAGGCCCCAGGACCCCCAGCCTCAGCCCTCAGCCCTGGCACACAGTCTTCCTCTTCAGGGTTCACTTCCAGCTAAGCAGTTGACCCCACACGAGAAATCCTCATTTGCACTTTATATATTCTGTTCTCTCCACAAACCCTGTAAGAGAACGTGACCTGGAATTTCTCTGTTCCACCTGTGGTCACACCAACTGTTAACGGGGGCTAGAGAGGAAAGAACTCTCTTTGCTACAGAATTTTACACCTCTCCAACCCCTTTGTCAGAGAGGGCGAATCAGAGGAAGCTTAGAAGAGAAAAGAAGATGAGGAAGATGGGGCAGGCCATTCCTCAATGTAGAGTGGGAACCAAGGAGGCCTTCCTGGAGGAGGAGGCCTTGGCCCAGGCCCTGGCTGAAGGTAAAACTAGAGGCAGAACCAGCTCTAGCTTGCTTTTGCCCACAACATTCCTTCCCACACCCCACTCAGACCTTATCCCTAGGTATGTTGCCCAGTATCAAGCCTAGGGCTTCCTGCCCAATGCCTGTCTCACCAAGGGGCTTCAACCAGCCCTGCACAGAGAGCAAGAACTGCGAGTGGCCCCCTAAAGGGCAAGGCCCAGCCCCTGAAGACGCACAAAGCCAGGACAAGGGGCTTCCCGGCAGCCCCTGCCCCTGTGGCCAGCCAAGGTGTGGCTTGTGTGCTGTGGGCCATATTTTACTCACTAGGCTGGTAAAACTCGGTGGAATAGCCCTGTTACGGAATCAAGGGAACAGCACTCCATGGTCACAGTTCACACGCTGGTTTCATTTGCTTCAGATAGCTGGATTGCGTTTACCACAATTACAAGTAGCTTTGCTTCTGGAATGCCAGGGATGAGCTACGTGTTTGTAGACAGGCACCATCCTAGCCACCCTGGGCTGAGAGCATAAGGAGAGGGCTTGAGAAGTGTATGCTCTGTGCCAGGTGCTGGCCTCGGCTTTCCTCACTGTACCTTATTCAACCCTCAGGAAGTCCAATGAGGCAGGTACTATTAGTCTCCCCATTTTACTCAGCTGGTGATTGGCAGAGACCAATCCTCTGTCCCTGGCAGGGAGGCTGCCCCCCAGAACAAGTCTGTCCAGGGGCCCTCTGTGGGGCCTCACACCCAGCCTCCCCCAACATCATTCTGCAGGGGGTGGAATGTGGGAGCCCTGGGCTCTCTGTGGCCCAATAGTCCAGGGTGTGTGTCCTGGGAAGCCTCTGTGTCCCTGTGTTTTGGGCCGCCAGGCCTCAGAGTGGGGTGTGTCCTAACAGAAGGCCTCTGCTAGGGGACACGCCCAGCAGAGTGGAGTTGGGAAGTGTCCTCTTGGGCTGGGAATCAGATGCCCTGAGTCCCTCTTGTTCCTTAACCTGCTGGGTCACCGTGGGTGTGTTATTTCACTTCTCTAGAAAATGGGACAAATGTTCTCTGAGCTGTCTTCCTCCCAGGGTAGTCATGAAAATGACTGGTCGACAGCGACATAACTGTGAAAGCACAGTGCTCCGTGAGGAGGACCCATCTCAGACACCATCAGGGGCCCTTACTAACAGTGGTGACCACATTGTCACCTGGAGGGAACAGGGACCCTCCCTCTGCTTTGCGACTGAAATAAAGTGGGGTTTAGGGAAGGAAGTTTTTCATACCAAAAACGAAACAAACAAACCAGAGACTGGTTTTTACTTTAAATCCTCAGAAGGAGGCTCAAATCCCAGACTGCAAATCTCCTCAAAGGGAACAGATGGGGTCTCTGGGGCCTGCGAACTCCACTGGATTTACCAGCAACTTTGGGGATGAGGTTTAAATAGGGCTCCGGTTCAGGAGATTCAAGTTCAGATTCTGCTTCTGTTTCTTTCTCACCATGTGGTATTGGAGTCACTTCCCTTAACCTGAGTTTCCTCATTTACGGCAAGGGGACAAGGCAGTCCCCCCACCTGACGAGGCTGTCAGAGACATGTGGGATGTTTCTGGGAGAGAGCTTTATAAAGTGCAAGGCTGCAAGAGAAGTATTAATATGGTCTAAATCACTCACCACCCAGGTCGCCTCAAGGCCACCTAGGAAAGCACCCGGCTCTGTAACTGTGGCTTTGTGTGTTTCACACGCTCTGTGGTCTCCAGCTCCTGGAGAGAAAGTCCTGTTTACTGTGCAAGTATCTGTGGGTGGCAGCAGAGCTTCAGGGTTAAAGCACGTAGCCTTTGCACAACAAAATGCCCCTCATGGTAGGATGGCGTGGTCACACAGAACACTACACAGCAAAGAAGAGGAACGAGCTCCTGCCGTGCACCATAACATGGGGCCATCTCCCAAGTGTGATGGTGAGGGGGAAAAAAATCCACATACCAAAATAGTATAAAAACTGTGTAATGTCAGGATGGCAGAGTCAGGACAGTGGATACCTATGTAGGAAGCAGTGACTGTCCAGAAGGAAGCACGCGAGGGGCTTCTGAGTTCTGTTCAGCACGCTTACAGTACACCGCATGCACACTTCTGTGTGTATCTTGTATTTAAGTAAAAAAAAAATTTTTTTAATTAAGCATCTGAGTTCAAGATGCAGCCCTGCCACTTGTATATCACATAACTTAGGCTGATTAAACTCTCTGAGCTTCCATTCTCTCCTCTGCAAACTAGGGATAAAAATGATATCTGCCTCAAACGGTGCCAAAGGCCAACGATTTAAATTCCCCCTCATAATGTTTACCACATCCGAGTACCAAGTAGGATTTTTTGCTCAATATGTTTCCTTTAAATCAAAACCTAGTAGTTTTACCTGAATAATCTACAAATGAGACTTTATATATCACTCTTATAAATTTTGACTTTGGTGTGCTAAGTGTCTATTTGCTAGTGTTTAAGCTAATATACGTTAAAACAAACACGTAATTAGGAAGATAAATCCGTGACCCACCTCAAGTCATCCTCCATGTCAGTGATGGTGGCATATTCACTCTGGGGACAAAAACCCAGATGATGTAGTCCTTAGAGCCCCTTAGAGCCCCTAGCACGTGCAGCCCCTTAGTAAATGGTAACTGTTATCACCAGGAGCAGCAGCTTCACCACCATTGTATTTATGAGCATGTCCAAAGCCAATAAATACTTGTTTCTAGGCCTTCCCATAGGCTCAACCCAATGTGGCTCAAAACCATGCTGGAGTTTCGGGGCCTGCTGGGATGCACAGGCCGGGAGAACTCCACATGGGTACACGCCCCACCTTCCACACTAGGCCAGACCTGATGTCTCTCCAGATTGCCTTTGTGGACCTGCCTGGCTGCCCTTGAGACGTACTCTCATCTCTCAGGACATCCGTTCCCCCATCTCTGAAATGCCACCATGGCCTCGGCTCCTCAGAACCTCCCACTGACAGGCCCAGAGGAGGACACACCATCAAAGACAAACAAAAGTCATCCAAGGAGAACCCTTTTCTCATAAGGATATGAAAAAAAGAAGATTGAGCAATAACATTTATCAGAAAGTTATTTTTAACAGCAAAAAAAGAGTAAGCAGCACAAATGTCCAGTAATAGGAGTTAGTCAAACAAACATTAGAACTTTCACTAACTATTGTAGGACCATTTTTAAAAACCATATTATATAAGTCTATGACATGGGAAGATACTAAAGATATACTTTAAGAGAGAAAGTAGGTTACAAAGATTATATATATTTCTTTGTATATGTATATATGTATCTTTTACACACATTTTTATACATATAAAATACATATTTATATAAAATGCATATGCTTCATATGTAAAGATATAT
The DNA here is from genome assembly GCA_963574655.1 of Perodicticus potto. Taxonomy (NCBI): domain Eukaryota; kingdom Metazoa; phylum Chordata; class Mammalia; order Primates; family Lorisidae; genus Perodicticus; species Perodicticus potto. The sequence continues at coordinate 28,276 of CAUYRH010093953.1, forward strand.
ATCATGAATATATGATTCTAATTTTGAAGCATAATAAAATTATTGCAATTATTAATAGGAAACAACAAAACTGTATACCCGAATATGTTAACAGTGGTCATATTGGATGCTAGGATTATGGATGGTTTTATTTTTTCTTTATATTCTACTGTATTTGCTGATTTTTCTCAATAAAAATGCATTAATTTATTAATAAGAAAACTATTTAAAATGATATATGTCATGTATAATTATACAAACACATGGGGCTTTTTTCTTTAAAAGATTTCCTACGAATCTCTTTTATTATATTTAATTTGTCATAAAATCATAACATGCTTTCTTTGAAAAAATTAATACAGAAGTGCTTAAAATAAAAACAAAAGTCCTGCTCGACCTCACTCTACCATCTCTACTAAATCCCATTCCCACAACTGATCTATAATCATTATTCTGATATATATTCTGAAAAACCATTTGCTGTAAATGTAAAACTGTAACTATTCAACTTATTCAAATTTTTTATTTCATGACAATAAAATTGCACTCGACAAGTTGTTCTGAAATTTCATTTTTTCACTGAGCAAAATGTCATGGCCATCGTTCTCTGTCCATATGCTGGGATCTATCTCGTCTCTCTCGGTGGCTGTATTTCAGAGTATTCCAGAGTGAAGCTGGGGTGGAACTTGCTTTTTGCCCGGTCTTTTATTTGTCCATTATCCCTTGGTGACCTAAACACCCCTGTGTACATTGCCTTGCACCCTGGTGAGTACAGGAGAACTCTCTAAAGGTAACATTGTGTATGAGCTTTTTAAAAAATGTTGTCATTTTGTTCTCCTGTCCTTAAAAAAAAAATGGTTGTATTGATTTTTCAGGTTCTGGTAAATGGTATTCTTTAAATAAGTTTCCAAGCCTCCACTCATAGATTGAGTAATCTCAGGGACCATCTGGTGCCGTCCCTTTATTTCACAGATAAACAGAGGCTTCAGGGAGAGACTCATCCCCAGACACAGAGTCAGTGAGGGGGTTGAGCCAGGACTAGTGTCCACATCCCTGTCTTCTAGACCCGCCTCAATTGTAGCAGCACAGCTATGATGCTGACAGGACCTAGAAGCCTTCACCTTCACACTTCCCTCAGCCCACAATCCCACTCCCATGCTGGAAAACTCCTACTCATCCTTCCAGTCTCCACATGGATGTCACCCCCTCCAGGGAGCCTTCTCTGACTTTCCCAGATGCCGGGCTGGGCACACTTCCCCCTCGGTGCTCCCTCAGGCCTTGCCCTTCATATGCTCTGTCGCAGTAGCCTGTTGGATGGTCTCCCTGCTAGCCTGGAAGCTCAGGGATGGGGGTGGAGGACATTCGTATCATGTGCCCATGCTGAAAGCTTCCTTGTCATTCATTCATTCACTCGTTCAAGAAATTGCTTTGTGCCTGGTGCTGGGTGCTGTGGAGAGAAGGCTTGGGTTGGATAATAATTTTTTTAAAAAAGGTAGGAGAGCTTCTGACTAGAGTTAGGACTTCAGAAATGCTAAATGCTGCTGCCCTGCCCCTAAAGACCCAATATGTGCCTTTTCCACCAGTGCCCTTAGCCAGCCCCACCACATCCCTTTAAATGTCTTACAGGACATTTTACAGATGGGATCTGAGGCTCTGAGAGTCACAGCCACTAGATTGGACCAAAGACACACAGCTGGGACTGTCCTCTCTCCATGCCCTCTGCTATAACATAGTGAAATTCCTTAAAGGCCAAGAAAGCATAGCCAAGCAGAGAGAGAGGCTGCACTAGGGAAAGGAATGCCTACGGGCCAGTCCAAACCTCACCACTGTTGCTGTGCACCTTGGAGAATTCACCCAACCTCTCTGATCCTCAGTTATTTCATCTGAAAAAATAGGTTGGTTAACACTTGTCCCACACTCTTTGGTGGTCTTATTTTCTCAACCAAAACTTATGCCCTGTGGTTGAACAAGTTCGATCTTCCTACAGGAGCTACAGAAGAGACAGTGTGAATGTCAAGACCTCAGGCCACAGACTGTGGAATGGGATTCGCACACACCGCTACAGGGGGAGGCCTGAAGCAGGCCTGGGGTGGGGTGCAGGAAAGGAAAGGGGCACTCAGCTTGTTCACCCAAGGGCCTTCACACACGAGGTCCAGTGAAGGAGACGGGAGTAGGGCGTAGGAGAGCCCTGAGATGACCAGCCCTCACACTCAGGGTCACACCAGGGCTGACAAGCCCATCATGTCATTATCATGGAAACTTCCAGAAGCCCCAGAATGCAGGAAGCTGATGAATGTAAGAAAGGGGAATTGACTTGCCCAAGTCACCCAAATCAGAATGTGACATTGGCTTCTGAACTCCTAAATCCTACACCACTCACCCTGAAAATGACCATCAAACATAACAACTATGGTTCCTAGAACCCCTGAGGAGAACAGAGAATATTCTGTGTCATCTTCATTCAACCACATTCTACAGATAAGGAATTTAGGGAATTGGCTTCAACAATTTACTGAAGGTTTCGTTTCACCACAGGGACTGGAAGCCAGTGTTGTCAGAGAGGGGCTGGGAAAGTCTGTGTGGAATGGTGCCCTGACCTGTCCCCGCAGGCAGCACAGGCCCTCTGAGTAGCCCCACCCCTACCCGGCCTCGGGAGAAGCACAGATTCCGAGATGCCTTACAGAGCCAGCACAGCCCTGTCAGTGCGACTTGGATCCTCTGTGTTCTGACCTTCCCCAAAGCCTGCCACTTGACACCCCCTCACCCAGTGAAGGAGTCAAACCCTCCAGGTTCCAGAACAGAAAATCCCCCGCCTCCAACGGGATGTGGCTGCCTGCCAACCATTATCATGCCGGATTCCGAGGACATGAGCACTGGCCTCAGGACCATTTTATAGATGAGCCTACTGAGGCCCAGAGCATGACACAGACTTTTCCAGGGCTACACAGCAAAGGCAGGACTCAAATGCAGGTGCCTTCCAGGCCACAGCCTCTGCATCACACCTACATGCCAGTCAGCCACCTGCTCAGTCATCTAGAATCGTCCAGAACTTCCCAGAACCACCCAGAACCCTTCTAGAACCAGGAGCCTATATCCCTCTTTCTTCCCCTCCTCCCCTCCACCAAAGGGTCTGACTGCACAGGACATGAACTTCCTGAACAGGGGTGAGGAGGGAAGGGATGCAAACTCTGTCCCCTTGGTGCCCCCCTTCCCATGCAGCCATATAGAGGATTCAGGGATTCAAGTCACTGAGTCATTCAACAAAGACTTGCAACACTCTTCCTACCCTTCTCAGCAGACCACCAGGCCACCCCACTGCCTGTGGGAACCATCCTATAGATTCCTTCCTTCATTCACTCAACAAACACAGTTACTTTGCTCAGCATCCTCTGCCTCTTCTTGTCACCCCTGCCTCCACCCTCAGCTCCTCCCCCTTCTGAACAACCCCTGTGGCCCCCTTGCCCCTTCGAAGAGGGCAAACTCTGGGGGTGCTAGAGAATCATCGAGTCCAGAGAGGCTACAGCAGTCCTGGGGACAGACCCACGACACCTTCCCAAGGGTACCTGGTGTGGCCCAGGGCAGCACAGGCTGTCACCTCTCCCGCGTGGAGGCCAAGAGGTTCTGACACCCGGCCCAAGGGCTCTCCAGCCCCCTCCCCCACCTTCGGCTGTGTGGAAAACCCAGCCAGGGCTCAGCTGACTTCCTCTTGTGTCATGGAAAGTGCAGTGATGATGAGGAAGACAGGAAACTCCCGCCAGGGATGTGGGGTCTGAGAGGGGACAGCAGGCCCAGGAGGCTGGGGGCTGGGGAGGGGTGGAAAGGGTGCCTGGGATCAACACAGGGGTAACTAATGGGGGGTGTGGCACAGTGAGCCTCTGGGGCAGCAGCTAGGGAGCAAGGACAAGGCTCTGGGGGTTCAGGGACCCTAATTAGGTCCAGGCAGGTGCCAAGCCCAGGGGCTGGCATGGCAGCAACCAAGGTCCTGAGCTACTTTCAGTTTTCCAGAACCAAACTAATGAAAAAAAGAAGAAACCACACCATGCTGTGATGAGGATGCCAGGATCAAATAAAAGGCCCAAAGTTTGAATTTGTTTTCTTTGCTTTTGGTAAGAAGGTGATGGGGGGTTGGGGAGGGAGGGCAAGGCCAGGGTTGTGGAGTGAGAAAAATGTGGGTTCAAATTTCAATTTGACCTCCTGGGACCCAACACTAACCCAGAAGGGTCCTCGGTGTGCAGGCAGGAGGGGGCTATGCTGTGACCGCTATCTCTGTGTCCCGGGTGCTGAGAGTGGACCAGGCACCTGTTGACTGGATGAATGAGCAAATGGATAAAGAGGCTGGATTTCCAGAGTCACGGGAACAGAGAGGATGGCTGTGAGGCAGGCGGCAGGAACCGGGGCTGGGCGAGGTGTCCCCAGACTAGCCTAAGGAGTGCCACCTCTGGGGCGGCGCCTGCAGGGCTGTGTGAGGCTGTGGGTGTGGCCCCCAATAGCAGCTTAGGAGTCCTTGTTCCTTGACTGCAGGCCTACCCGCTTCCCTCGGCCAAACAGGTTCAAGCACCCAGAACCGGAGTTTCTCACCCGCCAGTCAGCAGAACTGGGGAGTATCAGGTGCTGATAGCTAAGTAGCCATCATGGCCACCAAGCCGACCCCAGCAGCCCAGGGAGGGAGAGGACCCCAGCCCTGGAGGACCTGGAGCTCTTAGGGGCTGGAGGGATGGAAGGAGAGGGCCTGGGCCATGACACTCAACACTCAGCATCCCTTCCACGCACCCGAGGCCCCGAGGAGCTGGGATCTTAGCATCCTGGAACACAAGAGAGAGAAGGGAAAAGTGAACCCAGCCCCAGGGAGGCTGGAGCCCTTCCCCTGGCCACACTGGGCCAGAGGCTGATTGTAGCCCCTAGAGGAGCACAGCAGCTTCGACAAGGACCTCACACTCACACTCACGCACACATGTGCACACACACACCACACCCCAACACGGAGATCACACACTTTAACACAGGACACACTGTCAACATGGAGCGCTCTCTCACACACGTGCACACCTCACATACATGGATGCAGATCACGTGCACGCAACATGCAGATCACACACCCCAGCATGGAGCTCGCACCCACCCACACATAGCCCAACCCGGAGGTTACACACATGTCAACACACCTCTCACTCACACACATGTGTGCACATCCCCACACGGAGCTCACACACATTGACACAGATCACACGCATGTCAACATGGAGATCTCACACTCACACACATGCACTCTGACACAAGCCCAGCATTCATCTCTTACACTTGCTGGTGAAATAACACTTGGGAAGATTTGCCTCAAATCCCCAACTTCATCCCTCCTAAGGCGAAGCGGAGGGTTTCGTTTCGGTTTTGCATCAGAGTCTGTAGCGAGAACCAATGCCATGGCCCCCACTTCTTGCCCCTCACTGCCCTGCTGTGCTCAGAGCCCTCTGGGTGGGACCCCTACATCCACACCTCTGCCCCCTCAGGCCTGCCCTCAGCTGGAGGCTGGTGATTACTTCCACAACGCGGGCTCAGCCCCACAGCCTTGTCCCCTCAGGTTGCATGGCCTGAGTGGGGTGGTCATGACACACTGCCCCAGCCTCAGGCACCTCGGGCAGGAAACTGGCAGGGGCCAGGGCCGCCATTCGAACTGGGGCAGGTGGTTTTGCCAGGAGGAAGTTGACAGTTCAACTTCAAACACGGGTGACGCAGGCCCCACACTGCCTGCTTTCTGACACCCGCGCGTGCCGCCCCGCCCCTCCCATCCCAGGAGCAAGGCACTGGGCCAGACGCCGTCACCCTTGGGAGCAAGCTCGCTGGGCGAGACAGGAGGAGGCCGCGCCCATGGGGTCTCAGCAACCGTGGCTGGCTGCCTTGTACCTGCTGGGGGTGCTGGGTGAGTACTCCTTCCAGGCCAATGCCAGGAAATCGGGCTCATTGTGGGGCAAGGGAGCAATCCCCAGGTCTTCCCAAGTCTGGTGCAGGGCCCACAGGCCACCTCTCTGGAGTGCCATGGAAGTTTAGGGCCACGAGGATCCCCATCTGCTCCCAGCCCCAGCTCAGCCGCCACCCCTGGTGGCCCCACCCTGCTTCTCTCCTGTGCAGCTGAGGGCCTTGCTGGACCCTTCTATGTTAAGATCGGACTCTCGGCCTAGAAATCAAGCCGTCTGGTCCCCATCCTACGCAGGCTCCTCTCTGCAGTGTCTCCCCCACCGGTGCCCAGCCTTTGCTTTGTTGTCTCCAGGGATGGGGAAACTCAACGCTTCCTGAGGCAGCTCTGATGACACTCTGGGCAGGGAGTGCGCTGCCCCAAGGGCTCACAGCGTAGCCCCCAGACCTCTCACACTCAGCCCTGGGCAGTCCCAGAGGGGCCCAGTCAGGTCGGAGGTGGGGGGTGAGGACACACAGGGTCTGCCCGATGCCAGCCCTGGGTTGTATGCCCAGCCAGGTAGGTCTGCAAGCCTCTCCAGGCCTCGGTCTCCCCATTTACAAAATGCAGGGGATGTGATCTTGGGGTGCCCTGCCTGCTTCTAAGGGTTTAGAAACTGTATTAGGGTGAGGAAGGTTTAGCTCCAGGGTGGCTGCCAGTTTGCAAGAAAAGGACTTGAGGTTCTGTCTGCCTGAGCAGGGAGCCTCGGTCCCCTGCTAGAGATGCTGGGTGTGTAGGTGTGAGTGTGAACGTGTGAGTCTGTATGCATGTGTGAGAACTATGTGTGTGTGCTGTCATGGGCACATGGCCTCCAAATGCATGTGACAGTGGCTTGTGTGCAGGCACATTCATATGGCTCTTCCCGCACCTCACAAGAGGTACAAGATGCTTTCTGTGCCCAAGTTAGAGGCCTAGAGGCTTCTGGGGCCCTGCCAAGGAGCTGCTGTAGCCTCCTTAGTCCTGGGGACTCCTAGGTCCAGGCCCTTAAATCTGCTGCTCACCTGTATCCTGAGACCCCCGGGACAGGGATGCTGGACCCACCAGGCTCCCAAGTGGGCATGGGTATGGTCCTGCTCTGCGGCCCTCCCACTGAATCCCATCACAGGGCAAGTCTTCTGGCAGGACCAAGACAACTCAGAGCCAGGAAAACTTGGAGACCGTACCCTCACCCCCATTATGGGGACCAGCTGGAAGCCCAGGGGCACATGGTCCCTGTGTGTCTGTTGATGTAAGCTGTTCAGTGATAAACATTCCCCTTGTTCGGCAGGTTGCCGCTTACAAGATACTTTTAAGGCCATTTTCTGCTGTAAGCTTCACAACAGCCTATAAAGTAGATGGGCCCATTGTCCCCATTTTGCAGTGGAGAAAAATTAGGCCCAGACAAGCCAAGAGGCAAAGTCGGGGTGGAGCAGCTGATGAGCAGCAAAGCCGACCCCAGCCCAGCACTCCTGCCCTCCTGGAGGCCCCTCTTTGTCCCCTCAACTAAGAGTAAAGGCCACCAAAGCCGCTCCTATGCCGGGAAAACAGCTGCAGGACACAACCTCCACCAGCAGATATGCAGCCACCAGGGGCCATGGGCACCCCAGGCCGGGCTGAGGTGAGGGGCAAGGAGCACAGGTACCCTTCGAGCCCTTCCGAGAAGAGGTGAATCAGAGCCAGAGCCCTTGGGGACACTGCAGCCTCCTGGCTGACATCGGGGCTTGAGGACCTTAGGGCCCTAGGGCCCACCCGGAGTGCTAGTGACAGGCCAGGGCTTCCCATAGCGGCTCCCCTCTGAGCCCCGCCTGCCTGGGGCTCACCTGCAGGGGAGGGGACCGAGGCGGCTCTGACCACTGCGCAGCCCTGTCCAGCATAGCTGCTGGACTTCAGCCATCAGCACTGAAGGGATGTCACAGATTCTGCAACCTAAACTCCAGCCTGCCACTTATCAGCTGGGTGACCCTGGACTCGTTCTACAAGCCTCAGTTGCTTCATCTGTAAATTTAGAATAACAATTTTGAATATTATTATATTATCAATACTGCACAGAGGTTTATAAGGATGAAATGAATCAGTGGGTATAGAGCTTTTGTACAATGCCCAGCATATAGCATAGTAAGTGCCCCATACACAAGAAGAACAACAAAAACGATTATTATTATTTCCAGGGTCAGCAAGAAACAAGGTGAGGTAGGACCTGGTAGGGAGGAGAGTCTTGCCAGAGGCCCGCCCAGCCACGGATCTCTCTTCTGCAATCCTCTGGCACAGGCGATTAGGTCATTCATTCATTCATTCATTCATTCCTTTATTCGTCTACACTTCTCTATTGAGCATCTTTTATGTGTCTGACTTTGTGCAAAGTACCCAGGATACAGCAGTGACCAAGACAGGAATCCCTGCCCTCAGGGCTGAGCAGCTAACAGAGGAGGCCTGTTGGAGAACACAGTGCTTGTTAGTAAACCAGCACACGAAATATTTCCAAATTTCAGAGGGCGGGGTGTACAAAAAAAAAATAAAAAAAAAAAAGAAATATTTCCAAATTTCAAAGTACCGTGTTCAGTGCTACCGAGGGCACAAGTGGCCGACACACTACGCAGTAAGAGGGGAGCCCTTTGGCTGGGCAGGCAGGTGACATCTCATCTGAATGATGGAGGAAGCCAGCCAGACAGAGGAAAAGGGAAAAGGGTCCCAGGCAGAGGAGACAGCAAGGGCAAAAGCAACAAGGACGGGCCTGAGAGGGGCTGGGCGTCCACAATAGGGGAGGAGAGGGGGCTCCCGCTGGAAGTAGACCACCAGGCCCCCTGTCCACGGCTGTGGAGCTGAGGCCCTTGTTGGCTCCAAGTGCAAAGGATCAAGCCCCTAGCAGACCCAGAGCTCCTCAGCCCCAGCAAGGAATGGAGGGACCTGGAGGCCCAGGGGCTGGCACTGGCCCTTCTGGCCACTGTCTGGTTCTCCCAGTGAGCAGGGAAAGAATTCAACACAACCTCACAGAATTGACCCAACATCTACTTGCGCATGTGTGTGTCTGTGTGCGTGCCGTGCGTGCATGTGTGTCCGTGTGTGTCCGTGTGTGCGTGCAGTGTGCATGTGTGCATGTGTCTGTGCTGTGTGTGCATGCGTGCACACAAATGCACAGCCCTGTAAACGGGACCTTTGGAGCAATGCAGACCTAGGTTTGATTTCTACTTGAGCACCCACAAGTGACCAGAGCATCTGTTGGTGCTTTAGCCTTCTCATCTATAAAAATAGATGCGTTCATTGCTGCACCCACCTAGAAGGATAAATGCTATAATTACATCAGATTCGTTTGGCTGGCAAATATTTATTGAGCACCTGCTATGTGCCAGGCACTGCTATAAGTGCTGGGGACATAGCAGTGAACTGTTTGATGTAGCCATCAAAAATCCCTGCCCTGGTGGGTCCGGCATAGCAGTCGTGGGGCGATGGATGAACCAACAAGAGACAACTAAGCTAGTGGTTATGCAGGTGCTAGAAGGTCTTAAGCTGTGTGGGGACAGGGATAGAGGAGAACTGGGACTGGGAGCGCTGGGGCCATCGGTGTCTAGGGAGGATTTGGTGGGCCTCGTAAGAAGACATGTTTGAGCCAGTATTTGAAGTGCAGAGCCCACCGCGGGGGACTGGGAAGGAATATTGCAAGTCGAGGGCCCGGTGGAGAGGGACAGCAGCCACCTGGGCTGTGAAGGCCTCCGTGAGGACTCGGGCTTTTCCCCCTGTGCACTAGAGAGCCACACCTTGGGAGGGGAGGAGATGCCGTAACTCTCACCTCTCCAGATCCTCACGCCCTTATCTTGAACCCTGGGCCAGATGCGTTTTGGGAATTTGAAGTGTAATTTTGCATGTGTACTGTCTGCTCCTTACACACACAACAAGGGCCCCATAATCACACACAATCCCAGTTCTGCGGGAAACGGAGGAATCTGCACACTTTAGAGAGACCCATAAAGGCAGCAAACACGCTCTCGCCAAATACATAAGAAAGGACTTTGGATTGTGGATTTTGAATTGCAGATAAGAGACCGTGGGCCTGGATCACTTCCTCTGTAACTGCCACCATCACCATTACTGTCATTTCGTCATCATGTACCTTTAGGGGCTTGGCTCTCATGGTTCCCATTTGGTCACAATATTCCCTTCTCCCTGGGTGAAGGACGGGATAAGAAATGGGTTGTGGCACTCAGCAGAGGTGACAAGGGTCCTGTGCACCACCACAGACTTCCAGGGAGGCATCGGAGGGAGTCTCTCCCTCTCCTCGGCCTCATTTCCCCCCATTTGTACCACGGGCCAGCAGGGCCTGGGGTCCTCCCAGGGTTGACTCCCAGGGGGTCCCATCAGGTAATAGAGACAGGGTTTCTGCCCTGACTGTACCACCACTAGCTGTGTGACCTTGGACACATCACTCAGCCTTTCTGAACCTGTTTCCTGGTCTGCAAAGGGGGGGTGAGCATGGTCCCTTCTCCACAGGGGTATGAGTGGAAAGAACAAGTCCTCGTGTATGAGAGAGCTTCGGGGTATGTGAAGCTCTGAACTAAACCAAGGGCTTGTTTGTTGTGACAGCAGAGATGCCGTAATGCTGTAACGGCATGAAACTCATGCAAATTCAATTAGATACACTGGGCCGCCCGTAAGCGAGAGAGAAAGAAACAATTTTGATAATAAAGGCTGTTCTGTCCCCACCATCCTCAATCTGCTCACTGGTGCAGGCCCGGGGTGAGGGAGATTAAAGCCCCAGATCCGCTGCTCGGTCTAGCAGGTTCCATTCCCCAGGCCTCCCCTGCTTTGAACCCAGTGTGATCCTGTGTGTGTTTTGTACACAAAAGGCTCCGACCACTTCATCTGGGGCTCCACCCGAGAAACAGGGTTTTGGCCTTGTGCTCTTTGTTTTCCTGAAGCCCAGCTACAGCTTCAAGTTAGACGTAGCCACTGGCTCCTGCTGTTTCAGAAAAGGGGGGTTCTGACCTTAAAAGTCAGCCAAAGTAAGGACTGGAGGAAGGAAAACCCAGAGTCCTCCCCCAAAGGCAGGCAGATGTATTGTGCTTGGCATAAAAGGTGCCTGTAGTTAGGCAGAGGGCTCTGGCTGAAGGCATTGCTTTTTATGGAAAGGGGGGAAGAACTGCCACCAAACTAAATCAGTCGGGAGGTCTCTTAGCTATGAGACAAGGTGGGAACAGCCTCCCTTATATGAGGCGTCAGGGAAGAAGTGGGGTCTTCTGTGAAAGCCTTCACCCTGGGGTCTGCACGGGACAGGAGCACCGTCACTGTCACTATCATCAGTAACATCCCAGCCCTTCCCTGTGTCCCTGGGTGCCCGCTGGCCCTTAAGGAGGCCACACCCTTGCTTCCATTTCACGGTGTGTAGGGGCTTCAAATGCAAAAGTCAAAGGGTCCAGATAAGACCTGGGAGTGAATCAGAAGCAGGGGTCAGAGGCCAGGATCTGAAGCCAGCTGGCCTGGGCTAAATTCCAGCTCTGCGGAGCACTCTCCTCTACGCGTTTTAACAGCCTCATCATCTATGAAATGGAATTGATCCTACAGGTCCACAAATGTTCATCTGCAATTCCAGAACCCAAAAGCATTTGTAAATTTCTGGCAAACACATTTGGTGCAAATCCTGACCTGAACAAATGGGAGGCTATTTATAAACTCGATGCATCCCACCAAGTGTGAAATTCGTATGTTTTGCTGCCGGCACTGTTGTGTGTTTGAAGCCAGGGCTCTCCAGACACATGTTGACAGTAGGATGCCACCAAGGTGTTGGCAAAACAGAAAGCACGGGCCACAGCCACGGCCTGGGGCTGGCAGTGATGCAGCCAGTGTGGCCAGCGTGGCTTATTTCTCAAAAACATCTAGATCTTGGGATTCGTTTAAAAAGCAAAAAAAAATAAAAAGAAACCTTATTTTTAAATTGGCTCAAAAATGTTTGAACACTGTGCAGAGCAAATAGAACTCACTCCCAGTGGCGGGATGCAGCTCACGGGATGCTGAACCAAGAGCCGAAGGGAGGGTCACCCTGAATGCTGTGGCAGCGAGCTTGGTGGGGTGTAGGGGACGAGGCTATACAAGTCTCAGCACTGCTTTCTGGAACCCGTAAAATCCTCACCAAGACCTCAGGGCTGGCAGGGTCCAAGAGATGGAGGCTTGAGGAGAGTCAGAAAGCCTTTAACTCTGGCTTTTTGGGGAGGTTTGTTTTGTTTTGTTTTGAGAGACAGAGAGAGAAACTCGTTCTGTTGCCCAGCTAGAGTGCAATATACTCATAGCTCAGAGCAATCTCAGATTCCTGGGCTCAAGTAATCCTTCTCAGTCTCCCAAGTACCTGAGACTACAGGTGTTTGCCACCATGCCCAGCTACTTTTTTTAACTTTTTTCGTAAAGTGGGGTCTTACCATGCTGTCCAGGCTGGTCTTTAACTCTTGGGCTTCAGCGATCCTCCCTTCTCAGCCTCCTAAGTAGCTGAGACAACAAGTATGCCACAAAACCCAGTTAATTTTTAAATTTTATTGTAGAGGTGGGGGTTTCACTATGTTGCCCAGGCTGGTCTTGAACGCCTGGCCTCAAGTGATCCTCTCGCTTTGGCCTCCCAAAGTGCCGGAATTACAGGTGTGAGCCACCACACCCAGCCTCTCTGGCATTTTGGGCCCTGAGCTTCACCTGGATTTTCTCAGTCAAGCCCTACATTGTGGGAGCTCCAAGGGGAGGTTGGTAGGGAAAATAAGGGGCCTCCAGAGAATTTTCATTCCCAGCCCCAGCTGCTTGGGGTGTAGGTGTGGGTGGCAGATGGAGAAATGCACGATGCTGCCAGGCCTTGTGATATGGACAATCTCAAGGATTCTGCTCACAGATTTGGCAGCCCAGAGCACTGGGCTGCAGGAATTCTAGGAAGCACAGGGCAGCAGTAAGTCATAGCCCCATGGGGGGTCGGGGGACCCTGGTACAGTATGCAGGGTTCAGGGGAAGGGAGGTGTTGGTCTGATCCCTGTGAGAAGCCGCTGAAAGAATGAAAATAGGTTGCAGACCATAAAACATGAACACGTTCATGGACAGGTAGAAAGAACAAAGACGCAGAAGCCTCTAAGTCAGCCTAGTCATGGTCTTTCTCTGCCCTCTCTCTATTGGCCACTGAGACACCAAAGATTATAGATCACAGAACTAAGTTGTATTTGCTCTGTATAGCGTTTAAAATTCGAACCAAGGGAAAGATGAGGGCTAGAGGACTCTAACTAACTTCCTTACTTTCCAGATGAGAAAACCAAATCCAGAGAGGTTGAGTGATCTTGCCAAGGTCACACATCAAGTTCATAGCTAAGTCTTCCCCAGCATGCTTTACCAACTGAACAGAACCACAAGTTCGTTCCCTTTGGTCAGGAGGGCACGCTAAAGTCATGCAGGAATTGATGAAACACGGGGCAGGATGGCACAGGCTTTCCGCTGAAGGGAAGGGAGCAGTTTGGCCCAGCAGACAAAAGCACAGACTCGCTGCCAGACAGCTAGGTTAGAGTCCCGGCCCCAGCGCTTACTCACTGTTCAGGCAAGTTATTTAACCTCTCCCAGTTTCTGCATCTATAAAATCAGGACCCCAGTAATAACACCTACTTTGCAGCACCGTGGTGAGGATTGAGAGACTTAACGTAGAAAAAGGCCTGGAAGAGCAAAAACATTAAAAGTGGTGATGACAGTGATGGTGAGTAAAAGGGGGAGAAGAGAGGAAGGCAGACGGCACCCAGAGGGAGCTTGCACCCGAAAAGCATAGACACCTTTCCCCAATAGAGTGTCTTCTTTTTGAGAATTTCGCTTGGCTCTCTAGCTTGTTCAGTTTTTCCAGAGGATGTTCTCCGAGCACAAGCTGGGCTGCTCTGTGTAGGATCTGCGAGGATGGTCGGGCACAGTCCCTGCTCCCAGGGGCTCGGGGTATAGGTCGTATTCACCTCTGTGTCTCCAAACTTGGCCCTTGGGAGGAGCAGCTGGGTGGCTGAGAGCAGGGAGCATGGGGTTTTGAAGTCAGACTCGGTTGGTTTGAACCCCGGGCCTGCTGCTTGCTAGTTACGTCAATCTGGACAGGATACTTGCCCTCTCCCGATATTTACACCACAGACATACTCCACGCACATTGTGAGGCTGTGTCGAAGATTAACAGTATTATTTGTGATGAACCATCTCAAGTGCGATGTATATAGTAGGTGCTCGACAATTGGTAGCTGCTGTTAATAATGAACGTTGACTGTGACGACATGGGGAATACAGATGCACCTTGACTTACAGTGGGGGTTACTGCCCAGGAAACCCGAAGTAAGTTGAAAATATCATTAAGTCAAAACTTCATTTAATAACCCCCCCCTAAAAATTGTAAAGTTGGAAAATCATAAGTTGAACTATCATAAGTTGGGGACTGACTCCAAGTGAGAAAGGGACGTGGTGAGCCCAGGGCCTGGCTCTCTGTGCTTCTGGGCTGGGAATCCTCCCACTGGGAAAGCTCCCTGAGGGCCTGTGGTCCCGGCCGCACTTGCCCCAGGCCCAGCCCACACCACAGACCAGTGACACGAGCACCGAGCACTGGACACAGGCACTGGGCTGAGTGCTTTACACAGACTGTTTTGTCTCACCCTCACAACATCACTAGAAAGCTGGTCCTAGTCTCATCCCCATACTATGGATAAGGAAACTGAGGCTCAGAGGGGCTGGGAGACTTTCTCCTTGGGCCCCACTGGCAGGAAGTGGCAGATCTGACACTCAGGCCCAGAGCAGTCTGAAGTTATCAGGGACTGCAAACCCACCCTGCACTGTACAGCAGATCTTCAGGTTCCCTGTCCCCATAGGTGCCACTCCAAGCTGCCTCAGCCCCCATGGCCTAGCCAAAGGAATGACTCCCTAGAGGTAGACTTCCCTGGTCTCAATGGGGAGCTGGGACCAAAGGGAAATGGTCTCTCACCACGCTGGCTGGGCGTCTGCCCCGTGTCCTCCTGAGGCTGTAGTAGACGAGATTATTGAAAGCTAGACCGTCCTTTTCCACCCAGGCCAGCGTTCCAGCCACTGCTCCTGGCCTTACACTCCCTGTTTGTGAGAATAATCTCCCCCTTCCGAGGCCCATGACTCCAAGAGCAACCAGGATGGGATCTTGTAAGATGGGAAAACTTATTACAGGGCCATGACTTCATTACAAGGAGTTTTGGTAGGGGTGGGAAGAGGAAGCGTTGGCAGGAGCACATCACCCCTTAAAATTCTACCTTGAGAATCTCATGCAAAAACAGCTTTTTAAAAATACAACTATTGTGACCAGGCGTGATGGCTCACTTCTGTAATCCTAGCATTCTGGGAGGCCCACGCAGATAGATTTCCTGAGCTCATGGGTTCAAGACCAGCCTGAGCAAGACTGAGACCCCCATCTCTAAAAAATAGCCAGGCGTCGTGGCAGGCGCCTATATTCCAGCTACTTGGGAGACTGAGGCAAGAAAATCATTAGAGTCCAAGAGTTTGAGGTTTCTGTGAGTTATGACACCAGGGTACTCTACCGAGGGCAACAAAGTGAGACTCTGTCTCAACAAAACAAAACAAAACACACACACACACACAAACTATTGCGTTTTATAAGAGAAAGGGTCTTGCTATATTTCCCAGGCTGGATTTGAACTTCTTGGCTGAAGTGGTCCTTCTGCCTCAGTCTCTTGAATAGCTGGGGCTACAGATGTGCACCACTGTGCCTGGCTCAACACACCTATTTTTTAACACCCAGCAATAATTTCTCACAAGCAGTTTAAACAGCTTTTTATTGTATGATCTCCCTGACCCAGTGCTGTTTCAAGCTCCCAGTGAACAGTAAAGCCCAAGAGTCAAACAGATGGAAATCAAAACACTGTATCTGCTCTGTAACTGATGAAGCTGGGTGTGGACACAGAGTGGGCTCCGAGGCCATGAGCTCTTGCTACTGTGGGCAGAGCCCTCCATCTCTTTGAGCTTTGGTCTTCTCCAGAAACTGGGAGCTGTTAAAGATAAATTGCTCTCATGCTTATCCCGCCTTGAGAATACTAGAAAGTAGCAAAGTTGGCTTCAGTTCCCCTTTTGGCTTATTTCTTGGTTCTCTGGAACGATCAAGTTCAAGCTTTGGGGGGTAAAAGCAACACACCGCAACTTCCCAGGCATCAAACATGATCCTTATCCTCACAGTGCACGGTGCACTCTGACATTCTCTATTCTAGTCCATTTCATTTTTTAAGAAATCGATGGTTGCGGGGCGGCACCTGTGGCTCAGCGAGTAGGACACCGGCCCCATATACCAAAGGTGGTGGGTTCAAACCCAGCCTCGGCCAAACTGCAAAAAAACAAAAGAATAGCCGGGCGTTGTGGTGGGCGCCTGTAGTCCCAGTTACTCGGGAGGCTGAGGCAAGAGAATTGCCTGAGCCCAGGAGTTGGAGGTTGCTGTGAGCTGTGTGATGCCACGGCACTCTACTGAGGGTGATAGAGACTCTGTCTCTACAAAAAAAAAAAACAAACAAACAAAGAAATCGATGGTTGCAAAGGGGCAGCAAAGGGAGAGCATGAGGAGACCTAGGGCAGTGGGCAATGCGGCTTGTGTGTTCCTTGGCTGGGATGGTGGTCATACACATGGGTATATGTGTGGACTTTAGAATTGTGAACAAAAAAAGGTTGAATTCCCTGCATGTTTTAAAAAGTAAAGATTTTTTAAAAGAAAATTGATGTTTGCAACCCCTAAATCGAATTCATGATCACTTAAGGCAGTGGTTCTCAACCTTCCTAATGCCGCAAACCTTTAATACAGTCCAAAGGGGTCGCGACCCACAGGTTGAGAACCGCTGACTTAAGGGTTCCAATATACAGTATGGGAACCCCTGCCATTGAACCCCATGGTAGCAGGGTAGGGGATGCAGAAAGGGTCATTTTTCAAGCTGTGGGTGTGAGTTGGGGAGAAGGGAGAGGGTGGGAAGCTTCACTTCCTGACCTTTGTCTCTCCTTTCTGCAGTCTCCGTCACTTCCTGCGTCCGGGGGCCCCACTGGGACGACTCAAGTAAGGAAGAGCCACATGGAGGGAGGCCTGGCGGGGGAGGGGAAGCAGGGCTGCGGTTCCGATTAAGAAGGTGTCGCCTCCACCAGAGTGAACCCCACCACATACACACACAGACATGCACGCAGGTGCATGTCCTCCAAGGTCATAGAGGACCTCACAAATGTGAGTCCGCATGATCATTTTTATTATCACCCATTCACTATGCACAGAAAACACACCAGCCCATAAATGCACCTTGCAAAGCCCTGCTTCCTACCAGTTCTGTTTGTCTCCATAGTGAAAGCCACTTGCAGCTGATGCTGCAGAGAGAAGCTGGGCCAGATTATAAAGTGTGTTGAGTGTCCAGCCTTAGAGGTTGGACTTTAATTGGAAAGGCCAGTGTTTCCCAAACAGGGTTCCATGGAACATGGTGGGCAAAGGGCAGGCAACACCTCATCTCCTGCTGAGGACCAACAGTGCACATTGGCCTCATAAAGGCTCTGAGAAGTCAGAGAAGGCAGAGAAACATGTTAAACTATTTTTTTTTATTTAATACATATGATTAGGTTACATCATTTGCATTTGTTATGAAAAGTCCAAGTGTTAAACTATTTTTAACTCAGCCATTCCCACACTCATTTCACCACAGACCTCTCCTTTGCACGTTGACTGGGACAGCATCGTGCAAAATATATCTGTGGAGAAATGTGGCTGCAGGGTCTCTCAAAGCCATAGTGTAGCCAGAGGGGGTTACAGGACCCTCAGCAGGCCCTGAGCTGGGACCTGCACTGACCCTGCACTGAGCTTGGACCTAGCTCCAAACTCCCACCCGGCTTTCCCCACCTATGAAATGGGAATAAAATCTCTTCCCTGGTAAAGACATCATGAGTCAACTTGCTGGGCAGAAAGCCACAAAGCATTCCACCAGGGTTAGGTGTTGAGATGAGCTTGCTTTGCCAAGTGACCTTAGCAAACCCTGGCCGAGTACTTTGACCCCAAAGCGTCCTCATCTAAAAAAAAGGCAGCCTGACCAGTGGTTCCCAACCAGGGAAAACTCTACCTCAGAATCGCCTGGGAAAGATTTCAAAGCTTTTAAAAATTCTTGAATAAGTGGAACATTCATTTGGCTCAAAAAATTAAAAACATAAAAGGATATAGTAAAGAGCCGCACTTCCACTTCTGTCCCCCAGATCTGTCCACCCCCCACTCCAACACCCCACTTTTGTTTCCTGCATATTTTTCCAAAAGCTCTTCACGCAAATACAGGCAGACACATATATACGTATATTTTCCCATCACGGAGTTGTATCAAATCACACAAGCCACGTACCTACCTATGACCCAGCAATTCCAGTCCTAGGTGTTTACCCCAGAGAAATGGAAACGTGTGCCCACACAGACCTGTGTGTGAATGTTCACAGCAGCTTTATTTGCAGTACTCAAAAAATAGGAAAACAAACCCAATGGTGAATGGAAAACAACTGTGGCATATCCATACAATACAAGATCCAGCAAAAAAAAAAAAAAAAAGAATGAATTACTCGTATATGCAACAACGTGGATAAATCTCAAATACATGCTGAGTGAAAGAACACAAACAAACAAAAAAACCCCAAATGTGCTACGTGCTTCCGTGTGATTCCATTCATTTGACATAGAACAGGCAAAACTAATCTCTAGTGACAGAAAGCAGATCAGTGGTTGCCTGAGGCTGGATTCAGGGAAATTAACTATAAAAGGGCAGGCAAGATCTTTCTAGGGGATGAAGATGTTCCATATCTAGATTATAGTGGTGGTGACATGCATTTGTCAAATTCCATTGAACGGGTACCCTTCAAATGAGTACTCATTTTGCTGTATGTAAATTGTACATTGATAAAATTGATTTAAAGTTAAAAAAAAGTTAAAAGGATGTCCGGCCCTCTCTCAGACCTTTTGAGATGGAATTCCCAGGAGCAGGTGATTCTGCTGACAGTGGTAGGTGCTGAGAACATCTTGCCAGCTGCTCCAAGTTCTCCTCCAGCTCTGAAATCTGGAGCCCCACCTTCCTAAGTCCAGCTTCAGGGCCGCCCGAGTCAGGAGCACCCAGTCTAGGGACTGGAAAGTGCCTGCAGGGCCCCAGAGGGGATGAAGCTCACTCAGAGCAGGGAGAGGAGAGGGAGCCATGTGGTGGACCCCATTGTCAGCCCTTCTCAGCCTGACTCCTCACCACCTCTCTGACCCCCAGGTTTCCAGGCAAAGCTAACAGGTTCCAACTCACGGTGCCAGGGCCTGCTGGAAGTCCACTTGCAGGGCACATGGAAGACAGTTTGCAGCCAGAGCTGGGGCCGGAGCCCGTACCAGCGCGGGGACCCTAGTCAGGCCTCGAGAGTCTGCCAGAAGCTGCGCTGCGGGATGGCCTTCAGTCTGGACCCCTCTGCTCACTTCAACAAACCTAAAAACCAAGTCATCTGCCGTGGACCCCTGGGATCCTTCTCCAACTGCAGCAGTGGGACAAACCAGTGCCACCCTCTGAGCCTCATCTGCTTAGGTGGGTAACTAGCCAGCTGCACAGGCACCCTTGATCTGGGCATCAGCCCCGAGGAGGTTGCCCAGGGACTGGGGCTAGGGCCTGAGCAAGCTGATGGAAGGAGTGACACCCCACAAGACACATACACTGGTGGAGAGCTGGCAGGGGCCAGCATCTGTCTGGCAGGTTAGAAAAGAGGGACCTAGTTCTGCCAGCTGCTAACTTCAGCATCACCTCTCTGAACTCCATGCTCCCCTTGTAAAGGAGGGTGCTACTGCCCACCTCACAGGTTTAGGGACAATGTGTGGGTTAAGTGGACTTCAAGTGGCAAGTGGTACTTCTGTCATGAGTGCCTGTTCTGTCTCAGAGTGGCCAGCTACCCCAGCCTTCCCCCGGCTGCACCCCCTTCCTCCCTCCATTCCTTCCCATCGTGTCACTGCAGAGCCCCAGACGACGAGACCTCCACCCACAACACCCCCGCCCACAACCACGCCAGAGCCCACAGGTAAGAAGGTTCTGACCCTCGGAGGGGGTTAGAGTTGGCAAATGAAACCCAAGATGCTTGCTTACATTTGAATTTCAGATAAATGTGGACATTTCTAGTATACATGTGTCTGTCATATGCAGTTTGGGGGACCTGTCCACCTCCCAAGGCCATCAGTCAGCATTTGTCTGTGGGTAGGAGGATGGGTCCCCACCCCCCACTTGCTCAGGCCGCCCCTGTCTCCCGCCCTCTCCTCTCTCAGCCCCTCCCAGGCTGCAGCTGGTGGCAGGTCCCTGGGGCCTGCACTGTGCCGGCATGGTGGAGTTCTACAGCGGCAGACTGGGTGGCACCATCAGCTATGATGCCCAGGAGAGCTTCTGGAGCCTGGGGAACCTCATGTGCCTAGCCCTCCAGTGTGGCTCCTTCTTGAGGCTTCTACCACTGCCAGAGGCCGAGGTAACCAGGCCACAAGACCCAGGAAAGCTCTGGGAACACAGGCCCTTGCCAGTTCGCTGGAAGATCCAGAACTCCAGCTGTGCTTCCCTGGAACAGTGCTTCAGGAAAATCCAGCCCCAGGAGAGTGGCCAAGTTCTTGCAATCGTCTGCTCGGGTGAGTGAGGCCTGGCCAAGCCCGCTGGCACCTCCTGCTGTTCTGGCAGTGATCACAGCCGGAGAGCGTCCCCAGAAGGCCAGGAAACACGTTTCCTGAAAACCCCTGCCTACCGTGCCAGGGTACCAGGCACAGTGGAGGACACTAGGGAAGTAGAGGCCTGATCCTTGGCCTCTGAGAGGCAGGATGGGGTGGGATGGGGAAGACACGTGTACACTCAGTGCCCTCGGAGTCTCCACAAAGCAACTCTGAGCAAAGCCAAAGGGACCACCAGCTCCGCAGCCTCAGGGGGAGCGGAGACAGCAGGTTGCAGGAGAAGGCAAGGTCTCCTCCTGGGTTTGGGGAGGAAAAGAGAGAAGGGTTTGTAGGAGGAAGTCATGGCTGGTGCCAAAGACAGAGCACTTGGAGGGGCAGGCCTTGCAGGAGCGGGGATTGTAGATTCTGAGAGAGTGAGTGCAGTGATGGTGAAAGGTGGGTGGTCCCTGAAGGCTTGGGGGTCAGAGCCCAGGAGGGCTTTCTGCAGAGGACTCAGAGCCACAGGGACCGGTGATGCTGGTTTGACCGAGGGGAGGAGGCAGGTGACACTGAGTCTGAGAGACTCCAAGGGGCCGAACCAGGATCAATGGGGGAGTGAAAGGGAAGAAACCACACCTCAAAACAAGTGAGGACCAGCAGAGCCTGGCACCGAAGGCGGTGGGTTCCGTCCCTGGGACTGTTCCAGTGGAGGTCAGACTGTACTTTCCAGGAGCTTTCTTCACACCAAGGACCATTCCAGTGCATTTTGTAACTTTCATAATGACCTTAGCAAATGGGTGTTACTGTCACCCTTTATTATGCATGAGGAAGCTGAGGCTCAGAGAGGCTAAACTTCACGCCCAGTATCATAGAGCAGGAGCTGGGATTTTTGCCCTTCCAGCATCACTCTGGCGCTGGCCATCTAAGCTTAGCTACCCAGAGTGTGGTCCTAAGAGCTGGTTGGAAATGCAGCTTCTCAGGTCCCACCCCGAATCTTTCAAATCAGAATCCCCATTTCGGTAAGGACTCCAGGGATTTCCGTGGGCAGACCTACAAAGCATTACTCTGGACCACTTGGCTATCCTATGAGCTGGGCTGCCTCAAACTACTGGGTAGGTGGTGTGAATTAGTAAAATGCTGCCCCCTCCTGGCGGAGGCAGCCCCCAAGAGTTTCCTGGCCTGATGAGGGGAGCATGGGGCGGCTCTCAGCCCCACTCCTCCACCCTCCAGCTAGGATCCCTCTTGTAGGCTACAACCAGCAAAACCATGCCCAGGTTCTTGCCTTTGAAGCTCTTTCTAAATAGAAGATTTACTAGGGCTTTGAAGGTGGATGTTGCTATGGAAACTGGCCAAAGCTGGTGAGATCACAACTGGCTCTAAACTCAATTTGTGTGAGGCTCAGCTATGGACTCCCAGCCCCTCCCCACTCCACTCCTCCCCGGCAAGCAGAAATGACTGTGAGTCTCTGCCAGGCCAGGCTCCATCTGCTGAAAGCCTGGCCCTCAGGGCGCAGGCCTTCTTTGGTTCTGTCCCACACGTGAACCACCAGGACTCAGAAGGGGAGGTCTTTCCCATTCCTGAGTCTGTTTCCCTCTTCTGAAAAGCCCTCCTTCTTCCCAAGGTGCAGCCAGGGAACGGGAGGATGATGCTAAGGGGGAAGTGGACCCAGGTGGCGCCTGTTTCCCATGCTCTTCTCTTGCCTCACTTAGCACAGAGCCACCTCCCTGATGGTGGCTGCCAACAGGCACTGCCACACTGCCAGCCTCTTTCCAGAAAATGCCTATACAGCTGTGTCTCAGGATAGTGCCAGCAGCTGACCGGAGGCACCAGGGACAGAAAGCTTGGTCAGGGGAAGAACCGGAGAGGATGCTAGGAGGGAAAGACAGGAAGGTGGCCTGTCCTGGCCATCTCATGTGTTATCTCTTCCCTGCCAGGGTCCCCCTTCACCAGTGACACATGGACCAGCATGCAGACTTAGGGTCACACCTGTCTCTCATCTTCCATTGCTTCCCCTCCCAGGTTTCCAGCCCAAGGTGCAGAGCCGCCTGGTAGGGGGCAGCGGCATGTGTGAAGGCACCGTGGAGGTGCGCCAGGGCACACAGTGGGCACCCCTGTGTGACAGCTCTCCGCCCAAGGGCACAGCGCGGTGGGAGGAGGTGTGCCAGGAGCAGCAGTGTGGTAGCCTCAATTCCTATCACGTGCTGGACGCTGGTGAGAAGACCTCCCAGGGGTTCTCCTGTTCCCAGGAGAAGTTGTCCCAGTGCCACGAGCTTTGGGAGAAAAAAGCCCACTGCAAGAGGGTGTTTGTCACATGTGAGTTTAACACAGCCCACAGTGGGTGGTGGGAAGCTCGGAACCTTCCCTCTGGGACCCCGTCCAGGGTGCATGTCTCTGAAGGATGGCCCCGGGAGCTAGACAGAGAGCCCCAGAACCCTGAAAAAGGAGGGACAGAGGGAACATGGGGAACCAGGGAGCAGGAGACAGATAGCAATGAATAGGAGACAGCACAGCAACAGGCAGGTGAGCTGACAAGTGGCATTACCCTTCCTCCTACCGTCCACTCTCAGGATGGCAGCTAGAAAATCAGGTAGACGGTGTATATTTGCTACACAAATGGTAACTGAATACGAAGAAAAGGGGGACGGATGGATGGACGGATGGGTAGGTGGATGGATGGATGAGTGGGTGGAGGGCCTTCTGGCCCCTGTCACACAATCCTACATTGCTGTGTGATGGTATGTGATGGTATATGATGGTACGATGGGAAATGGTTGAACGTTAAATAGTTTGTAATGAGGGTGGCAAATGACAGCTGGAGGATCAACTGTTAGGTGACAGATGGTGGATGGATGAACGGGTAGTAGAGACTTCTAGCAACAGATAAAGGGCCAGCCGGATAGATAACTGCCTTCTGTACATGTTGTGAATTTCCGAGAGGAGCAAGGGTGGCTGGGGGAAGTTGCTCAGCCGGGAGCTTCCCTGGGAGTGGGCAGTTTTCTTGCCCCAGGGCTGGGACTGACCTGGCTCCTCCCTCCCCCAGGCCAGGATCCAAACCCAGCAGGCCTGGCGGCGGGCACCGTGGTGAGCATCATTCTGGCCCTGCTGCTCCTGGCAGTGCTGCTGGTCATGTTCAGCCCTCTGGCGTACAAGAAGCTGGTGAAGAAATGTAGGTGCCAGTGCTCTGGGTCGCTCTGTCCTCCAGAGTCCCCAGAGGAGAGGGGTCTGCCTGCAGAGGGCTGAGCTGAGGGCACCTCTGCCGCATCCCTTGGCCCCCTCCTCCCCACTGGCCTTTCTCTGTCCAAGTAACAGAAAAGTCAGAAAAATCATAATCACCATGGGCCCATATCTGGGGCCCAGCTGAACCCTACTCCAGGCCAGACAGAGGGTGTGGTCATTCCCTAGTTCGCTGGGCCAGGACGTCATCGGCTGCCCGTGATGCTGACTAGGCCACTTTCTCTCTCTAACTCTCTTCCCTCATCTACCAGAGGCAAAATTGGGCACCTTGTGAAGCAGAAGTTGTTGTCCCTGCCTTGCAGAACTCGGGAGAAAATTATTCAGAGATAAGGAAGTGAGATAGAGAGGCTGGGAACGGAGAGCCCAGAGCAGGGCAGGGTTGGGTCCCTAACACCCGCCCAAGTCTGGTTCTAAACACGTGTGGTCGGTTCTCCAGGGGAACCAGCCTCCTCCATTCCAGTCCCCCTCTAAAACAAGTTAGAAATCTGAGGCTGAGAAACTCCCAGGGGCAGAACCCAGCAGTCCTGCCCTCAGCAGCACCCCCTCCCTCCCTCTCAGGCCCTGCCCTACCCCCTCCTGTCCCATCTGCCCCACCTGCCCTGACATGCCTTTCCTGTCTGCTGCCCAGTCCGCCAGAAGAAGCAACGCCAATGGATTGGCCCCACAGGAATGAACCAGAACAGTAAGTGTCCCAGGGGCAGGGGATCTCCCTTGACTCTACGATAGAGGCCACAGAGGCAGAAACAAGGCTCTCTGCTGACTACAGACGGCACCAGTGGCTACTTGAGGCCTCTTCTCCACAGTTGTCATCTAAGGTGTGACTGTGGCCAACAAACATTCCCACACCGGGGAGGGCTGAGGCTTCTTGATGGGACAGATGTCTGAATGGTTTCTACCCCCGAAGCCTCAGAGACCAGGTGTCCCCTCTGTCTCTTGCCTTGTCTTGGGGTCCCCATCAGGTTTTGCCTCCACAGGCAGTATTCCCCAACACAGTGGGCGAGGGCTCTTAAAAGGTTGCACTCACAAAAGAGGACTCTGTGAGCAAACAGATCTTGAAAACCATGAGTTAAGCAAAGCTAAACAGAGCTCTTTATGTCAGGACTTATCAGAACTATAACGGGCGTTTTCACATTGTTCATCTGCAGAGGAGGGATACATTAAGAAAGTTTGCTAGTTTTATTGTGGAACAACACACAGGGCCAGTTTTAAAACATTCTGATGCAGCCAGCTCCCCCACCCCCACCCCAGTCTTGCTCCTCTCTCCTAGCCACTGCCTAGTCACCCTAACAGATGGAGCCGTATCCTCCTGCCACCCTTCCACATCCTTCCTGCTTTGCAAGTTCAAGCTGGATGTGGTGGCTCATGCCTGTAATCCCAGCACTTTGGGAGGCCAAGTCAAAAGGATCACTTGAGCCCAGGAGTTTGAGACCAGCCTGGGCAACATAGCAAGACTCCATCTCTAAAAAAATTAAAAATTAGCCAGGCTATTTTCTAGAGACCAGGAGTCTGAGGTTGCAGTGAGCTATGACAATGACAATGCACTCTGGCCCAGGCAACAGAGTGAGACCCCTGTCTAAAAAAAAAAAAAGGTAGTTCTGTGCTGTTCAGCTCCTAGAGGGCAGGAAGCCTATCTGCCCTATCACTTACACTACAAACCCCTGCTTGGTAAATGCTTGATGAACGACTGACTGATGGAAGGCCTTACCTGGTCAGTCAGAGTGTTGGCCTACCCAAAGCTGCCCTAAGAGTCTGCTGCTGGCCCTGCTGGCATGAACCTCTCAGGCAAGAAAAGAGAGGAGATGCATTGAAGGGGCTCTGGGTGCCTTTGCCCTTGGCCCCATGACATAGCTGGAACAGGGAATTAAAGTTCTGGGCACCTGCCAGGGAAGGAGGAAGACGGGAGCAAGTCTAATGGTGCTGTGTCCTTCATCCGCTCAGTGTCTTTCCACCGCAACCACACGGCCACTGTCCGGTCCCAGGTCGAGAACCCCACGGCCTCCCATGTGGACAATGAATACAGCCAGCCTCCCAGGAGCTCTTATGCATCCGCTTATCCAGGTGAGCACCTGCAGGAGCTCCCAGGTGGGCAGAACTGAAACAGCTTGGACAAGACAGGTCGTGTGAAGCCCATGAAGGTTATGTGATGGTTCAAAGAGAGAAGGGAGGCCCCAGGGAACAGGGTCAAACTGGCTGCTGGACAGCAAGTTGCAGCAGGGGCGTGGAAGGAAGACAGTCTTCACAGGCCCCAGCCATCCACTCATGTGGAGAGAAGAATGCACTCAGGCACCATTAACCCCAGCCTTGCTGTGACCTAATGGGCCTGTTTCCCCGCAGGGCCTGGAGAAGTCTGGATGGTAAATGAGGCCTCTTGGATCGCCCCAAGCCAGAAGAGAGTCATTAAGTGGGCTGCAGCAGCCCTGGGCTGAAGGCTCCCTTCCTGGAGCAAACAATCAAGCCTCAGGGAGTGTAGACTTCAGCATCATTAGTGAATGTTTGGCTGATTTAATCAAAACAGATACCAGGCTGCCACTGGCTCACAGAGCCCCTGTGATCCTCTGACCCACTGTGGGTGGAGGCTCTGTGAAGCCTGGCAGGACACCCCTCGCCAGCCCTCTGTAAATGGCCTCCTTTGTTCCCCAGCTCTGGAAGGGGCCCTGCATCGCGCCTCCACCCAGCCTGACAACTCCTCCGACAGTGACTACGATCTGCACGGGGCTCAGAGGCTGTAAGAGGTGAGCCGTCTCAGACACAGGGCGGGTGGGGGTGGACCACAGCCCCTCGGTGCGTCACCTCCTCCCCACCCTGCCCAGACATGAATGGGGGACCCTGAGTATCCAATCCTTATAAAGGGAAAAACAAGCACCAGCAATACGGGTGACCGGAGCTGATTTGGTGATGAGAGCGAAGGAATCACCGACTTCAAAAATCGTCTTCTTGTGGACTCCACTCAAAGACTACACAGAGCCCCTACAAGTTCTATGATGGAACAACACCCCATAGGGCCACCAGCCTCCCAGCATGGAGAAGCCGACACAGGACAGCCACTGTTCCCAAGACAGAGCCCAGGGCGTGGGCCTGTCCCCTCTCCCTGAATACTCTCCAGGGTGTCCTCCTCTGACATTTCCTTCTCTTCTCACCCCATAGAACTGGGAGCCGGGAACAAAACACCAAGAGACAGACCGATTTGTCCTGAGTAAACTCTGCAGTCACTACTTGGAAATGTCATCCTGATTTCTACTCCCAGACAGAATGTGGGCAGAGGCCAAGGTGCCTTTCACACATGTGCTGCTGCCCTTCGGGGGCAGGAGGGCTCTCACACCCCCCACTGGACCAACAGCTCGGACAGACACTCCAAGTGAGGAAGCTGGGAAAGGCAAAAACAAGTAACCCTTCCAAGTAGAGATTCAGGGGGTCCCTTTCTTAACCCCAGCAGCAGCCCTCTTCCCCCGTCTGCAGGGAACAGCACACCAGCAGAATCCAGCTTTCTTCTCCGACTTCCATCCTGAAAAGGAATGACAAGGAATCTCACACCTGGGCTAGTGCATTTTTTAATATGTTCTTTGTAAATAATGCTTTTTGTACTTCCTGAGAGCACTTTGGCCTCTTCTGCCCACAGTCTACCCCTGTGTATCCGAAAAAACTCCTGGAGAAGCTCTGCAGCCATCAAGGTCAGAGGCTGCCACATGAGCACAGACAGCTTAGCGCATTGACAGCATTGACAGCATCTTCCAGCCAAGGGCTGTGTGGGCATCCTGGTGCCCACCCACTGCACCCCTCACCTGAAGGCACCTTCCATGCTAGAGAGCAGAGACAACTGGCTGTCCAGGCCACAAAGCACAGGTGCCACCTCAAGGCCATGCACAAAGGGGGCATCTAGTAAATCCTGACCAATTTGGTTTGTTGTTTCACTTGGGAGTCCCAACTTAAAGGAAGTTACAGTCAATCACAGCCAACCTTCTAATCCAGAGCCAGAGAACTCTGCCATTTCAGAGAAAAGTCATTTCAACGTACATACTTGGCATACAATTTAGGAATTGCCTCTTCTTTTCCTTTAAAAATTGAATCTATACTCCTGAGTTTAGTCTTTAAGCTTGGCCCAAACTCTCTACTCGTTTTTCCTCAGCTGCTTTTCAGGTGGACACTAGGACCCTAGGGAGCGGAACAGAGGGAGGGGTAGTGCCAGGGACCAGTAAGGCTGAAGGAGCTTGGTGACTCTGCCTTTCTCTGCATGACCTGACGCTGTATCTACTGGGGCACAGATGTCAATGGGCCAAGCCAACAAAGCTAATTCTGGAAGAGCAAAGGAGGGTCACTAGACAGGTGCAGGGGGAGGGGCACTCCAGAGGACCACCAGCATGCAGAAGAGTCTGGTAAGCTCTCTGCCCCCAACATCTCCAAACAGCCCTTCCGTTCTGAAAGCCCAGGAGGTCACAGATCGGCCCCACTGTGCTGTGACACATTTGCCTTCCCCTACTTGGTGGAAGGAACAGAGAGAAGAAGCTGCTTTGAGACAGGGCAAAGGAGTGAAGCACCTAACACCTCCTGTCAGTGACTTTCTGATGAAAGCTCTTTAATCTATAGCTCAGACACTGTACAGCAGCCTTGAAGCAACTATGGCCTACTTAAAAACCAACTAAAAACAGAAGCTTATAAGGAGAAAAGGGTCTTAAAAAAATTATCTTTCAAGACGTAGCAGACTTGGGTGATGCTTTTCAACAAGATCTCTTGGGTAGGCTCTGCACCTGTGGCTCAACAGGCTAAGGCGCCAGCCACGTACACCGGACCTGGCGGGTTCGAATCCAGCCCGGGCCCACCAAACAACAATGATGGCTGCAACCAAAAACTGGCCAGGCGTTGTAGCGGGCGCCTGTAGTCCCAGCTACTTGGGAGGCAGAGGCAGGATACTTGCTTGAGCCCAGGAATTGGAGGTTGCCGTGGGCTGTGATGCCACGGCACTCTATCCAGGGTTACAGCTTGAGGCTCTGTCTACAAAAAAAAGATCTCTTGGGTTACACAACCAAGTAGGAGCCACTCCAGTCCTCAAGGTGCCTTGGTCAAGTTCCTACCTGGGCTGGTAGACCAGCCTCTGTATCCACCCCGCAACTCCCCCCCCCACCGCCCAGTGCAGAAGGTGCCCTGCTGTGATTCCTGCACCCTGGCTTCCTGCAAAGAGGAACAGAGCCCTCTCCCACCTACTCACTGAGCAACCCACTGAGGCAGTTCAGGACAGTCCTTTCTTAGCCCCTTGGTTCTCCCAATACCACTCTGGCACCAACCCAAAACAAGTGACTTAACTGTGCACCCAGAGTGAGCTTTGCAGCTTGTTCCTACAAAGCCAAGTTGCTTCCAGCTCTCCCTGGTGTCCTGTGTCCAGAGTCCTGGATATTTGCAAGGCAAAGCCAGGGCAAAGTAAAAGGGTCTCTTGCTGCAGAGCTGGCTGCATGAGGATAGACTGGAGCCTGGTGACTCTCAGCTGTGTCCTGGCAATGGACTTCTGGCACCACAGCGGCAGGGCACCTGGGGCCAAGTCCCACCTCTGCCCCCAAGCTGTGCACCCTGGTCACTGAACCACCTGCCCTATGGTTTCCCCCCTTTTAAAATTGAGAATAAAAGGTGTTGAAAGGACTGAAGGGGATAACACACACAGCACCATGTGAGTATTCAATATTAATGATTCTGGGCATTTCTGGGCACCATGTGCAGGTGGCTGCCCTTGTCACTGTGCAGAGAAGGAAAGGTAGAGGATCTGTTAGAAGCCTGGTCCCCCAACTCCCTCAAAGCTTCCCTCTTTACTGAACATGCCATGAAGTCACTTCACCTTTCCTGCTGAAGCTGCAGACACCCTCCCAGGCCTCAGGAGAACCAGCTCAGCAACAGAGCTCTCGGGGCAACACTGGGAGGGATGCAAGCTGGGCTAGCGTGGAAGACATGCTGGTGCCACAGCCAGTGACTGGCCCGCAGCCCCTCTGACCACGCCATGCAATGCCAGGTTAGAAGATGGACATCCTGCCGGCCTGCGCATGGCAGTAGTATAGGCACCTCCCATGCCAGGCTAAGGACTGCACGCCCCCTGGTGGTACCCGTGGCCTTTCATGCCGCAGCTCTGGGTCCAGGACACAGCAGCCAGAAGGAAAACATAAGAACAGGAGAAAAACAGGGAATTCTAAGAGCCAGGCCCTGGGGCAGAGGAGCAGGTAAGGGACGACAACCAGACAGGTGGTACTTTGTGGACAACAATCTCAGAGGCCCTTCAGTAGGGCACAGTTCTGAAGGCCTCAGAAGAAATCAAGGCCGCAGGACGAAGCCACGTCATCACTTCTCAAACTCAGCAGGGTCACACCACCACACGTAACTCATCAAAGTTTATTATGGCAATTAATTATACAAACATACAGGTGATCATTCATCCAGTTCAGGATCACTCGAACCAGTATAGTCCATTAGAGGTTTCTCTTTATAAATAACTTAGGAGACACAAGTATGGGTGGTAACAAACTGGCAGCACTGCTCTAGTATCATGCACACCCACTGATGGCACGCAGGCCGGGGAGAGGGGCAGGCACCAGGAGGTCACGTGTC
Organism: Perodicticus potto; assembly: GCA_963574655.1. NCBI lineage: Eukaryota > Metazoa > Chordata > Mammalia > Primates > Lorisidae > Perodicticus > Perodicticus potto. The sequence continues at coordinate 58,623 of CAUYRH010093953.1, forward strand.
CTCCCTGGGCCCCAACCCCCCCGGGCCCCCCAGATGCTGGGGCTTCAGGTAGTGGACATTTCAAGGCACATACAATTTCCCAACCAATAGCAGCTCCAGGCTATGCCCTGAGACCTGGTTCATACCGGGAACCACCAAGTTAATGCTTCACTATCGCACCCCCTTTGGTCTATTGCTGTCACTCTCATTACTAAACATGCTAAATCCCCACAGTGCACTGGGGATGCATGTGACACACAGTCACAATCCCCACCCTTTATATCCTAAAGACGAGAGGTGCAAAGAAACCGCCCCCAATGTAGTGATGGTGTTTCAGAGAGCACCACTGGGAAGTTACTGTTAGGGAGTCTTTTGATGTCTGTCTCAGGAGAGGTACTGGGGGCAGGGGAGAATTACATCGAAGGAACTGGAGGACCGGGTGGAGGAAGGGGGCTGCTGTGAACGAGGTTCAAGGCACTAAAGGAGTAGACAGATGGGTGGACCTCAGGAAAAGTCAACCCTAGGTATAGGGCCCAAGAGAGAAGGGTGGCTGGAGAGGTGACCCTGTCCCTACTCCTAAGTCACCCCAATGTGACCTCAATTCAATGTCCTAGGCTATAGCTACTTCCTTCCTCCAAGGCAGCCCTAGGGTTCTCAACCAGTGCAAGCAAGGCCTGGGGTCAGCCCTTACACCCCCAGCCTCCTCCCTGCACTATGCTGCTGCCGTTCAAACAGCACACAAGACAAGTTTGTCTGACATCAGCTATTGGAATTAAATTATGGCTTTAGAGGGCTCAAAAATCATTGTTTTTCCTGACTTTGTTCTCTCCCTCCAATCTGATCCTTGCCATGGTGTATGGGGCAGACCAGCCCCAAGTAGACTAGGCAGACACACAGAGCTGCACCCCCTGGGGGTGCCCATGTCAAAGATGCCAAATCCCAAGGGAGACTAAGGAGGTGAGCAGAGCCAGAAACCCAGGGCCACCTCATCACCAAGATAACTGTGTTCAGACGGCCTTGAGTACAGGGATGGACAGAGGCTCACAGACATGTGCATACACTCACTCACACGCACACTGGAGAGGTGCTGGGCTGCCAGCCTCCCAGAAATGCTACAGCCAGTCACAGAAAGGAGGAACACCCAGGACGAAGTGCTGTGCTGTCTGCCTAAGCCCACCTGGTTGCACTGCCCGGCACCTTTCAGCCGGGTCTCTCCAAGGCCTCCACGTGCCAACACAAGTCTACTTCTTGTTTCCCCTTAAGCCTCTGCAATAAGTGGGCCAAAGGCTGCAGTACAAGTGGGAGCAGGGAGGGGCCGTGAACCCTGAGCATGTCTAATACCGGGGCCAAGCAGGCCCTGGAGGTGGTGGAAACCCATAGGGAGGGGCGGGTCCAGTAGGATATGGGGACTGAGCCGGGAGTGAGGGCTGGGGCTGTCTGGGGAAACCAGGAAGCTGGGGCTGTGTTGGGTAGGGAGGTTTTCCTCCTGCCGGGAGGTATGGGGACTGCTGGAGATAACCAGGACTAGGGGCTTTGCCCCCTGCCAAGGGGTATCCAGGGCCAGAGGCACCAGTTGGGGCCACGGGATAGCCTGGCCGGGGTGGTATGTTCCTCTGTGGGGACCAGGAATAGCCTGCAGCGGCCCTGGGTCCTGACTGGGCTGCCGGGTAAGGAGGGCCCAGGGGTCCACCATAGAACGAGGGCTGGGACACCACGGGGAAAGGGGCTGGTGGCAGGGCTCCTTGGGCGGTGGGGCCCATAGCCATGCTTGGGGTTGGGCTGTAGGGTAAAGGGTAGGGAGGCATGGCTGATGATGGTGGTGGCTGTGGCAGCTGCTCTTCAGGCATAGGAGGCGTTGACTGGGGGGTCGGCCGAGGAGGGGGTGGCGGGCGCGGAGGAGGGGCATCACCAGCCAGCTCCTGGGTAGCTCTGGGCTTCCTCACCACCTCCTGGAGCTTTTCCACGCGAACCCGGCGCAGGTGGGACAGCATCCTCATGGAGGAAAAGTTCTCCAGGAATGTTTCCAAGGGCACCTCACCCTCCAGGAACTTCTCAGCCATGGCCTAGAAGACATAAGATCTGGTGACGAGGGCCTACTGGGGTTGAGACCTTCTGCTTTCCACCAGGTCAGGCTTCCTACCTTAGGACCACATCAGGCACACCCTACCCTTCCCTGGCCCCATCTGTGGGTTTTTCTTTCTGTTTTGTTTGTTTGTTTGTTTTTAGAGACAGAGTCTCACTGTGTCACCCTTGGTAGAGTGCCGTGGCATCACAGCTCATAGCAACCTCCAGCTCTTGGACTTAGGCGATTCTTTTGTCTCAGCCTTCTGAGTAGCTAGTACTACAGGTGACCATCACAACACCCAGCTATTTTTTTATTGTTGCAGTTTGGCCGGGGCCGGGTTCAAACCCACCACCCTCGGTATATGGAGACAGTGCCCTACTCACTAAGCCACAGACGCTGCCCCACCCTCTGTGGATTTTTTCTTCACGCCCTTGCCCCTGAGGACAAGAACTATGTCTGTCCCGGTCATTGTCCCCTTAGCATCGTGTCAGGCTCACAGTAGCCACTGCATGTGTGTGCATCACACGTGGATGGACACTAGCCCAGGGGCTGGGCAGCCCTGGAAATTTCCTTCACCAGGGCACAGAGAAGCGGAGAGAGCCAGTCTCCCCACACAGACTGAAGACACGCCAGAGGGGAGCAGGGAGCAGGAAAGGAAGGCCTGGCTTCAGTCCCTCAGGAGTCCCTGCTCTGCAAGCTGCCTGGGGCCTTGCCCACTGTCACCCGTTTCAGCTTCTGCTAGTGGAACTGGGTTCCTGTTATTTGCATCCAAAAGGGCCTCCCCTGGGACTCAAGGTGTCCTTCATTTTTGCCATTTACAAAAGCTCTCCTGTCTCATGCTTTGCAGACATCTGCTGCCCCTCACAAGGGCTCCTACTCCAGGGCCCAATGCCCTATTCACGGCAGAGCGATATCAACTCAGCATCTCACCTCAGACTCTTCTTCAATCTTCATACCTTCAATCTGCAGGAGGTCTAACAACGTCCCTGGCTGCAGTGCTGAAGAAAATTTCTCTGGAAGGGAGGGCAGAAACAGTGACATTTCAAAAGTGCTTCCTGATTCAGTGTTGAAGGCCAAGATTTCAGGGAAGGTACTCAACTTTGTGTACATCAAGACACAGCTACCACCTGGGGACTGTGAGGTGGGCCCACTGGCGCTTTGGGTCCAGTTCCCTTGGATCACCTTTCTGAGCAGAGAAGAGCCTGACTGAGCCCAGCCCAGCCCAGACCTTGGCTGAGCGGCCTCCCCTGTGCCAACCTGGGACAGGCTTCAGAGCCCAAATGACCTGACCCAGAGCCCATCCTACCTCACAGGTAAAGTCTCCTAACGTATGTGAACATCAGGCTCCCTCACTGTCGTGAGCAGGACAGCCCCTCCCACATTCCCAGGTGGCAGATCCTGGGATACCAATGAGACCAGCTCTGGTGAGCACAAAGCTGAGTTGGCTGAGGGAGCAGCAGCAGCAAAGGATGCAGACTCTCTGGATTCAAATCCCAACTCCTCCTACTTCTAGCTGGGTAAGCTTAGCCCAGTTCTTGAATCTCTCTAGGCCTTATTTTTCTCGTCCATAAAATGGGAATAACAACAGTACCTATCCTTTTACAGCTACTGTGGGAAAAAATGTACATAAACCCCTTGGCACTGAGCCCAGAACACGCTCTCAGGAACTGTGGGCCTTCTGCCCTCCTGGGAAGGGGAGGGGATCTGTCCTCCACCCCCCGAGTCAGCAGAGGAGCCTCCCACAGCACACACCCAGGGCCACTGCCCACCTAGCTTTGCCTTCTGCTCCTGGCACCGCTCCACAAGCTTCCAGAGCTCCTGGTATTTGTCAGAGAGCTTTGAGCGGCCAATCTCCAGGGGACCCTGGAACTCCAAGTTCTGCTCAGCCAGGCTCCGGTTGGTGGCCAGTGCCATCTCCCGTTCCAGCTGCAAGTCCTGAACCTAAAAGGGCAGGATAACAGACCATCAGGACAACCCACACCACCACGTACCTCCCAGTGGGCTGGGCAAGGGCCTTCAGCGATCATGGCTTATGTTGGAGAAGCCAGGACAATACTCAGCCTTTAACTACAGTCAGACAAACCTAGGTTCCAACCCTGAGTAAAGCACTCTGCCCCAGGCACCTCGCCTAACCCCTGACTGTACAGGAGGTGGATACACATGGGAAACTGGCACTGAAGGTCAACAGCTCCCCTGAAGCTACACCATTAAGGCCCACATGGGGTTTGCAGAGCTCCAAGGAGGGGATGGACCATTTTATATGAGAAAGTCAGAACTGGCCAGGAGCAGTGGCTCGCATCTGTAATCCTAGCACCTTGGGAGGCTAACGAGGGCCAATCACTTGAGCTCAGAGGTTCAAGACCAGCCTAAGCAACAGCAAGATCCCAACTCTACTAAAAATAAAAAAAACTAGGGGGGCATGTGGCAGGCTCCTGTAGTCCCAGCTACTTAGGAGGCTGAGGCAATAGGATTGCTTGAGCCCAGGAGTTTGAGAGTTCTGTGAGATATGATGCCATAGTGCTCTACCGAGGGTGAAAGGATGAGACTCAGTCTCAAAAAGAAAAAAAAAAATCAGAAGGGAAGGGATCGCTTATCCCCAAGCTACAGGGTCAAGAGACCTAGAGACCTACTATGGTAAAGAGGTGGCCCAGGCCAGACCCACAGGCTGGATATGCAGTGAAGCCCCCAAATAAACTTATTCCAAGAGGTGAGAGAGCCAGGGCCCTGGACAAGACCATGACACCGACTTAGGAGAGACTCATCCCTGCCCCCTAGGCCACATATGTGTCCCACAAAGAAGCTATACAGTGAGCCAACAGAGGGACCACCTTGGACACACCCCTGGATGCACTCACTGAAAACACCTCCGCAAGCCAAGCAGCACTTTGTCCTAGGATCTTTGGTGCTGCAGAAGCCAAAGAACCTTGTCCAGCTGTCCTGTGAACTGATGCCCTATACATTTGCCAAGGAGTCCTCTTTAATGAGAGGAAGGCTAAAGAGTTTGACCCGTGACACTGAGATACTGCTGACAATACATCGACAGTGCCACGTGGCATCAGAAGAAAAGGACTCACCACCCACTGTGGGGTGCAGGGCACAGCTCGGCAAGACCAACTCAGAGCCACTGGCCCTACACCATGTAGCTTTTCTGCCATGGTCAGCATGACAGACAAGCCAGGCTGGCTTATCCCCCACCAGGCAAAGAAAAGAGAGGGCTTCCAGGGAAGCCTGCCCTCCTGATTCCAGCTGCAGAGCCTCTGATCCTGCATCCAGGTCAGGCCCACAGTCTGCTCTCCATGCTCCAGACTGGCAAGTGGGTGCCACAGCTCCGTGCCCAGCCCCTCCACAGACAAGGCCTCCAGGCTCAGGCACTACAGGGTCTGTCCAGCTAGATCCCATGCTGCTGAGTCCCGACATGCTACCCTAACATCTGCGCTGTCTGTTTTCCTGCCACAAACACCTCTCTAGCTACTGGACAAGCATGCTGACTTAAAGACACAGAGACTGTGAGTTTAATCCAATTGTTATTAGCCATGGAAGCTTTGCTTTTCTGCCTGGCTGACACAGAGTGGAAGGCCTGAAACCCTCCTACTCAAATACCCGCCACAGAGCCCTCATCTGTGTCTGCTGCCTTTGCCCTGGGTCTGAACCAATAAATCTACAATGTAGATTTTTCCCCTAAATCCTGCCCTTCCCATTTCTGCTCCCTCTCTCAGAGCCTCCCCAAATCTTTCTCTGCAAGTTGGGTTAATGAACACAAACAGAAGGAGTTAAGTTCCAACACATAACAAAAAACTGGGGTCACCACAGTTAGCAACAATGTATGTTTATTTCAAAGGAGCTACAGTAAAGGACTTGAAATGTTCCCAACACAAAGAGATGATAAAGACTCCAGTTCTGCAGTCCCCAACCACACAGTACCAGTCAATGGCCCGTTAGGACCCAAACTGCAGGAGGTGAGCAGCAGATGAGCAAGCAAAGCTTCACCTGTCACTATCTCGTATAGCCCCCAGATGGGACCATCTAGTTGCAGAAAAGCAAGCTCAGGGCTCCCACTGATAGTGCATTATGGTGAGCTATATAATTATTTCATTATATATTACAATATAATCATAATAGAAATTGGGCTGGGCACAGTGGTTCATGTTTGTAATCTTCAGCACTCTGGGAAGCCGAGGTGGGTAAATTGCCTGAGCTCAGGAGTTTGAGACTAGCTTGAGCAAATGCGAGACCCTATCTCTAAAAATAGCCAGGCATTGTAGCAAGTACCTATAATCCCAGCTACTCAGGAAGCTGAGGCAAGAGGATCACTTGAGCCCAAGAGTTTTAGGTTGCTGTGAGCTAGGATACCATGCCACTCTACCCAGGGTGACAAAAAATAAAAATATAAAATAAAGTGCACAATAAACGTAATGTGCTTGAGTCATCCCAAACCATCCCTTGACCCCACCTCTCACCAGCCAGCTGTGGAAAACTGTCTTCCATGAAACGGGTCCCTGATGCCAAAAGGGCTTGGGACCACTGATCCAGGTAAGGAATGCCCCCAATACCCTAACTTGATCAGTAAGAATTCTACAAAAGTAAAAAAAAAATCACATGTACTCCATAAATATTTACTGTGTCAACAACAAAAAAACCTGTCTCCAGCTAGTCAGAGGTTTTTTGAAAGTCTGGGTAGCTTGCCCTGCTGCGTTCCTGTCTAATCCATGTGAGTATTTTTCCCCTTAGAGAATTCAAATCGACTAGGCAGGCACGGCTGCATATCAGACTGCCTTCCTCCTAAGCAGTGGCTTCTGCTAACATGTCCAGTGAGCCCACGCTCCCCTGGGATCAGCCTGCTCAGCTCTGTGCACTTTGGAAGCAGGCCTTGGGCTTCCCATGACAATGCGCTCATGGCAGAGTCAAGAAACATTTGGTGCGCAGTATGTGACAGACAAAAGATCTGCACTCTGCCCAGCACCTGTGCCAGGTACAAGCAACAGCTGACAGTGCTGCCAGACTATGTAACCAGCTGAGTGGCCTTTGAGTTTAAGCAAGATAGGCTGTGCTTCACAGCCTCTCTGAACGAGCTCAGCTAAAGACAGTAAGGAAGCCTGGGCAGCAGGACACACCATATAGAGTCCCTGAACCGCTCCTCACACTCTGCCCACCAGGAGCCACCTCTAACCCCAGCAGAGATTCCTCACTTGGGTAACAGGGCAGGTGGCAGGCAGAGCACAAGCACAGAAGACACATCAGCGCTGGCACCCTCTACAGCCCGGGAAGTGCTCTGGGAGGGGCACGGCACAGGAAGCTGGATGGAGAACTGTTTTTCTTTTTTAACATACTGTGAATTCATGGAAGAGACATATCACACCCATACATCAATGAAGATAAAAATATACTGCACATGCTAATCAAATGAGCTTGGCATTACTGGTGTTCATGTCTCTCCCTTACCTCAGGAATAGGAGGTAGGAAGACTGAAGTCACTCAAGGTGGGTGACTGGGGGGACTTCTGGCTATGTGGCCACATCTGTTCATTGACCTCTCCCATCTTACACAGGAGTCACAGGGTCATAGGAGGTGGGTAGGGCAGGGAAAGCCCTTTATGAAGCACAAAACTCTGTACAGACACAAGTGTTGTGGTGCTTCCCAGGAGGACTCTGATTAGGAGTTGGAAGGACTAGATGCCAGTTGTGATAAGAAACAAGATCAACCACAAGAGCTGTACGTTGGCTCAAGAATAGCTCCTGGCCTCTTAGAATCACCTGGAGATACTGGCTCACACAAGGCCCTTGGGAAAGGCAGTCTCAAGTCATACGAATGCTTTGAGGAACTGAATCCCCAGATTCAGGCTGGAAGACAGTGTGGACACTCCTAGGGCACCTGGGTCCCAGGTGAGTACCAGGAGTCCAAGTCCCCGTGGGGGCTCCAGGCTCCCTAGGCCTCTGCCTAGGACTCCCAGAGGACTGAGGAATTGACCTAAAACCTCAGGGGCTCCTCTGGCTGGGTCCAAATCAGGGAGGTGTCCACAAAAAAAGAGATGAATTTGGCCCAAGGCCCCAATAAGCCAGCATCATTTCAGAGGGCCTCTTAAAAAGCTCCATGTGCTGGCCTTTGTCAGGCCCTATGATGGCCTCCCTCTACCTCATGGGACTCCAGGGCCAGCTGGTCAATCGCCGTGGAGTCATTCTGCATCTCCTCCAGCTCCTGCAGGGTCTTGTCCTTCAGCTTCTCCATCTTTCCCTGCAAACACAGAGCACCACCCAAGTGAGTGGGGGGCAGTTCAGAGGGAAGGGACCCCCCCCCCCAGTCCACACACCTTACTCTCAAAAACAAACTGGGGCTTCCTGCAATGACACTGCTCCATGGGGAGGCTTAAAGAGGGGCAAGGGTTCCAGCGGGCACATTCATAAGACTCTGCCTGCCCCTCTCCCCCAGGGAGATCACGGAATTGCTCCTTCAACTCACACCAGGAACAAAAGAAAATATGAAAGCACCCTTAGCATTGGCAGGCAAGACCACAGTTTCTCAGGTGCTGGATGGAGCTCCCTAAGGAGCAGACAGGAAAAGGCCGGAGGAGAGAACCAGGAGACTAAATTTGGCCCAAGGCCACCTGCGAGCACTGATGCCATCATGCCTTGGGATAGGTGTCTATTTCTGTCTGAACCAGAAATACATCAACCTCTATCCCCAGGGCCTTTGCTGGCTTCACATCACAGGCTCAATTGTGTTACTACTTGTTATATTTAGTATACAATAACCTCAGGCTTCCCTGGAGAATTCCCTGCAACTGCAGCCCTCTCCACACCACGGAACAGACTGACATGCATGTCCTCATCAGAGCAGGGGGGGAAAAGTCACCCTCTCAGGCAATCAGGAGGAAAAGAAATTGACCCAGATAGGACATCTGCTTTGACTGAGAGCTGGTACTGGGGTCCTCTCCCTGTCCCTCTGTCCAGAGGGCCACTGATCGTCTGTGTAAGAGACAGGTCACTGCCATGCCCAGGAGGGAAGCCCAGGGACGGAGGAGAGAAGGGATAAAAACACACAGCACCTGCTTCCTTTCTGCTGACAGGGGCCTCCATTTTCATCTGGGTTTTATCTTTTCTAGATATGTATTTCATAGCTTTAATGTTGGCTTTTCTTATTACAAAGGTTATGTTAGTTTTCAAAAGATTTCAACAGAAATCAAGGGTCCTCCACACCCTATGGCACCAGCTAGGGTGACCCCACACTGATGAGTCATCCAAGATGAATTGAGAACCAGGGTTACAGAAGTGTAGACAGAAGGAACCTTCCGCAGGTCTCAGTATCCCCATCTGTAGCAGGAAGGACATGGCACCTCCTGGGGCCATCTGCAAGATGAAAGGAGACACTGATCAACAGTGACTCCCATGTGCCGGGAAGTCCTGTGGGCTCCTCAGTGGCCCTTTTTCATGCTCAGAGGCACCCTGGTTTAAACAACAAATCATATGACCATCCTACTGGCAAAGTGCTATCCAGATAGGGACACGAGCACTATGTGTCATCTCCTGAGGGGTGAATGTATAGAGACTGCCAAATTTCAGTGTGCACCTGGGTCCCAGAGAAAGCCTGCTGACAGCACAGGTGCCCATTCACACAGATCTGCATCAGTAGGTCAGGTCAGGCGAAGTCCAGAACAGTCCTAGAGACACTAACACAGCTAGTCCAGGGCCAGATCTTGCTCTGTGCCAGTCATGTCACAATGGAGGCCACTGGCTTCTGAGCACCTGCAACATGAGTCTTCCCTGCGCTGTCTCTCTCATGAGGCCAGGGAACAGCAACTGTGCCATGTGGAAATGGGAGACCAGAAAGGTCAGGGAGGTCATGGCCAGCAAATGGCAGAGCTAAAATTCAAACCTGCACTCTATCCACACCTCACCCACCTGTTCCAAAAACCCTTGGTCTAAAAGCTAGAGCCAGGGAATCGCAGACTGCAAATACCTTGGACTAGAGCAGAACTCTAGGAGACACACCACATCACACCACATCACCACATCACATCCCAAAGGAGTCTGCCACAAGCAGGAGCAACATTCTGAGGATGCCAGAACACGTCAGGGGCTCGGGCCTCCAGGCAGACAGAGTTAGTCTGAATCCAGGCCCTGCCACCTACCAGCTGTGGGACTTCGCACAACTGGAACCTCCCTGAACCTCAAATTCTTCATCTGTTAAGTGGGTCTAACAGCACCACAGGGTTGGTGTGAGGCTCAGTGAGATAATGTGGGCAAAGTGCCAGCTTTGCATGAGGCCTGGCCTGGAACAAACACTGGTGCATGATTCCAACAAGACTTACCTCCTAGCCAAGAACTTGCAGGGCCACAGTGGCTCCACCCAAGGGGGGACCTGCCATGGAGCACAGTGCGTGCACTTTCCCACAGTCAGGGGTGGGGCACAGATGTGGTAAGGCAGAGGATGGAAGCCCCAACGTGGGCAGCAGGCTGACCACACGCAAACAGCTCTGTCAGCAGTGCTATCGGCCAGAGCATCCCGTGGGTCCATTGCTGTCTCATGGAAACAGGGAGGTTTCCATGTGCACGGAGGGCCCTGAGCAGAGCCCAGATTCCCTGGGACGGGCACCAACTCTCCTCCCAACCACACCACAGGAGGTGTGGTTACATGGACAAGTATTGCATTTAAGGCAACGTAGCCTCGAACAACAGATCACGAACTGTGGTCTCAGGACCCCTTTCACTCCCAACAGCACTGAGGACCACAAAGAGGTTTTGTGCATGTAGATTATAGCTCACAATATTTACGATATTCAAAATTAAAAGTGAGAAATTTTTAAATCACGAGAGGAATGTGCAAGCAGACATCCCAGCGGCCACCATAATGACATGATCACAAGTTCTATAGCCTCTGAAAACTCCAAAATGCTCATGCAAGAGAGTGAAAAAGGAAAATAATGTCGTAGAATTATGAAAATCACTCTAACCTCATGGATGGCCTGAAAGGGGTCCCTGAAACACACTTAAGAGAGCTATTGGCCTACAGGTATGGAAAATATTCTGCAGCAAAGCTGCCTGGGCATGAATCCCAGCTCTGCCCCCTACTGCGTTATCTAACCTTTGGGTGCCTCAGCTGTCCATCTGAGAGAAAGTGCCTAGAACAGAGTAAGCACTGCAAAATTAACTGCCATCATCAAGCCCCTCAGGACCACCTTCCACACCAGGCACCACTGTCACCAACCTCCCAGAGGAGGCTGGCGGAGGAAAGTAACTTGCCCAAGGTAACACAACTAAGAATGGCAGGGCCTCAACTAGCCCAGGGGTTTCTACATGTGCATCAGAACCACATGGAATCTGTGACCAGAGTCCTAAATCCTCCTCCAGACCTAGAACTTCAGAATATCCAGAGTTCTTAATTTAATTTTTAATGAAATTTCCACTACAACTAAACTATCCATATCAAACTGGTTTGTCACCTATTTTCTTATTTTTCCCTTTCTCCAAAAGTCTAAGGCAGTGTTTTTCAACCTTTTTTTTATCTCACAGCACACTTGAACCTATAGTTGAACTTCTGCAGCACACTTAAATTATGTTGATCAAAACAAGAGTAAAAATAGAATATACTTACTATGCTTTGAACTTCTTTTGAAAATAATTTAATTAATGAGCTTTAAAATTTTTCACAGCTCACCTGAGATCCTCTCATAGTACACCAGTGTTCTGTGGCATACTGGTTGAAAATTATTGCTCTAAGGGAATTTGGGCAGACATAGCCCCAACGGGCAAAGGAAAAAATCAAAGACCCCCAGAGAAGAAGGGGTTTGTCTGCCCGTCCCGGCAGAGGCAGGATGAGAACGCTGGCAGTGCTGTTTCCACTGGCTAAGTCCCTGTCCAGGATTCTAGATCCACTTCCCTTTGGTGACTACAGCTGGGCTCTGTGTAGACATGATGAGATGTTGACATTGAGGTGCACAAGAGCGGGGTCTTTCACGACAGGATTTAAGCTCTAGATTTGCAGGCCCACGACACTGTGTATCACTAAGTGAGGCAGCATCAGAATCGCCCACCACATACATTATCAAGACCAACAGGCAGAACCTCAGGGTGACAGCTCACAAGAAGGGGAGATTTCATATGAAGACAATGCCTGCTACAACACGGGCTGATAGGCCAGGAGCCCCACCCTACCTGGAGGCCAAGTCAGGAGCCCAGGTGGTCTTCCCCAGCTTTAGCCTCCTCTGCCCACTGGCCTCTCCTCTGCTTCAGAAGGACTGTCAGCATGTGCAAGACACACACGTCCCAAACTCTTCTGGAATGAGGTATGCTCCGGACCCTACTTCCAACTTTGCCAAATAGTTGGAGGTCAAACATTCTCTTTTTAGGGATTCAATTTTCCTCATCTATAAAATGGGTAAGCAAATGCTTATCCTCATGTGGCACCTTTCTTTGGAGATCAAAGCCCTCTGTAAACTCCTGTTAATTTGTATACTCACTATAGTAAGTAAACCGAGCACAGGGCTTAATTACCCATCTCAGAGATGAAATGAAGGCCAGAAAGAAAGAGGAGGATACTGCCCCAGGTCCTATATGCTTCTGGGGGTCAAACCACCAGAGGCCCCTGTCCCTGCCCTCCCTGGTGTTTTCATTCTGGCTATGCCTTTGCCCTACCTGTTCTGCCCACCACAGGGTGTGACTGAGACAAAGAGTTTGGCTATTTATTACGTAAGGCCTAAGACCCAGAGATTTCAAGCCTGCCCAAGCAGGCTGCTTACCCCAGACCCTCCATGAACCGGCCTCCAGGATGGGCAGTTCCCCTACCCTCACACAGCATTGCAGGCTGGGCAGGTAACTAACATCTTGTGAGGTTCACAGCAGTGTCACCTACCCTTGGAAGTTACCAGTGCCTTCTCTCACAAGTCACAGAGCCATCACCTGCTCCTCTGAGATACCCAGGGAGGCCAGAAGCAGCAAGCACTCTTCTGGGTCCCTAATTTGGAAAAGGAGGGAGAACAGGAAACTATTTTGCACCTGGCCCAAAAAGCTACAGATTAAACAGAGGCCCCCGAGGCAACTGGTGCTGGCAGCGTCTGACTCCCAGTCACCCAGGATAGGGGAAGAGTCCAAGCCAGTGCTTCTTGGCCACAGCCATCAGGAATATCTCAAAGTAGAGAACTAGGGTTCCTGAGATGTTATTCAGGGACCCAGAGTCCATCCGTGGGCTCTATGTTTCTGGAGGGTCTGGCAAGTCCCATTACCAGGCCCCTTAGCACCAGGGTCCTGGCCAGACACCTCCCACTGCCAACCTGCCCAGGAGGACACAGGGACTGCTCTGGTGCCATCTGGTGTTTACTTTGGGGGTGGAGAGGAGGAGAGAGGAGTTAATGGTGTGAAGAAATAAGCCCCTTGAAGATAAGGACAATGTCTTAAGCATCTTTGTCTTTCCAGTGCCTCGCACCGAGGGCTCCCAGCCAGCCAGTGGACATGTCCCATAACATAGTGGTTCTCAATCTTCCTAATGCTGCAGCCCTTTAATATAGTTCCTGAGGGTCGCAACCCACCGCTGTCATAAGACATGGGGAGGGGGCTAGGCATGGTGACTTCACATCTGTAATCCCAGCACTCTAGGAGGCTGAGGCGGGTGGATCACCTAAGGTCTGGATTTCGAGACTTGCCTGAGCCAACAGCAAGACCCCAGTCTCTACCAAAAACAGAAAAATTAGCCAGGCATTGTGGTGGGCACCTGTAGTCCCAGCTACTCAGAGGCTGAGGCAGGAAGATTGCTTCAGCCCAGGAGTCTGAGGTTACTGTGAGTTAGGCTGAGGCCACGGCACTCTAGTCTGGATGACAGAGAAAGACTTTATCTCAAAAAAAATAAAAATAAAAAGAGACACGGGGACACTCATTCATGCCTCCCTCCACTTCTTCTTTCCTCTACTAAATAAACACATACAGAGCAATCAGTATGTGCCAAGAACAGTGCAAGGCCCCACACGGTGGGAGGAAGGATAAAGGCAGGCAGAGGGTTCTCTATGAGCCAGACACAGCAGAGGGTTCTCTATGAGCCAGACACAGCCTTGACACGAAAAACTGATCCTAACTCTCAAGTATCTCAGTTTGGTTTGAGAAAGAAAAAAAAAAACCCTCACAACAAATCGTTGTGAATACAGGTGAGAGGGGCCTGATGGAGGGGGGAACCAGTAGAATAAGGAGTGAGGGTGGACAGCTCTCAATTCCCGGAAGGCCTGGCTTGAGGGGCTGCTGGAGCCAGACCAGGAGCAGCAGAGCCCATGTGGGAGCCACTGCAGATCTGAGGGCCTTGGAGGGAGGATGGGAGGGCTAGCAGACAGGCAGGCAGCTACACAGGCTCACAGGTACAATGGGACAACACCTCTTCTTCGGGAGATACCATCAACTTGAAGGTGATCAGACTGAGAACAAGGTGGGGATGCTAGTCTGTGTTTCTTGCACCAGGAAAACATATCCCTGTTGCCTCACTAACAACCCCTGAGAAGAAAAAAGGCTTGCTTTTTTTCCTCATTTATTTTTATTTTTTTAAAGTTGCATCTCCTCTGCAATTCACTTCCACTAGAAGTCACAACCCCAGTCCCCTACGTGCCAGGTAAAGAGTGTGTCCAGCCAGAAAGCAGCCCTGGGCCCTACTGTAGGGAAGAGGGCAGCCTGGTCTTGCCAGACCTCTCTCAATTTTAAGTTCCAACAGCCAATCAAAGTTGTAAAAAACTCCGAGAGGCCATCAAAATCATGGCTGCAATTGGTTTTTAACCTGAAATAAACACAGAACCCTCTCAAGACTGAGCAGGGTGACAGATCACAGAAAAGGAGCTGGGAGGCAGAGGGGACAGGTGACAAAGACACCTCAGAGGTGTCCTGAGCTCCTCTTCTGTCCCAAAGCACTGAGTGGGGGTGGGGCGGGTGCACAGTCTAAAAACGCTGGGGCTTCATAATCAGAACCAAGGAAGCAGCATTTATGGGTGCAGCCAGGCCCTTCCTCTTGGGGACAGCAAAGCCTTAGCCATCCAGTACATGCTGCTTTCATCCTCTGGTCCTGACTTCTTTACATTACTTTGTATCTTGACTAAATCAACCCCACAGGCCTTGAGCACGTGGAACAGGACCTACCAGAACACAACGCAGGCCAAAGTGGATTTAGGCCAAAGGTGATGCCACCTCCCCAGCAGGGGATGCTGTGCAACTTCCCAGAGGTCAGGGGTGAAGGAGGATACTGGGAAAAGTTTAAACTCAGAGAAGCCATCCAAACATGTTCTTGTCCAGGAAAAAAACAATTTACTGATGGTTCTTGCTCAATGAGGATCTTTGCCCTGATTGTTCAGCTCAAAAACAAAGAGTTTCCACTGATCAGAGATGCTTTGCAAGGATAACCTTTTAAAGAAAAATAAAGCTAGAATGCAAAATGCAGCATTTTCTAGGCAATGAGGCCTCTGGGGTCAGACATGGTATGTCAGTCACAAAGATGGTTTGCAAAATCCCTCACCCCCGGACTCTGCATAAACAGTTGATGCCAGCTCTCCCCGACAGGAATCAGAGCATAAAGCACAGAATTTGGGGGCAGAGGCCAAGGTTTGTGGTTTGGCGCCACAGCTCTTTAAGTGTGTGGCCCCGGTTAAGTCCTTTAACCACAGTTTCCTTACCTAGAAAATGGGGCACCGTGATGATAATCCCACCTTAGGGGCTGCTGTGTGGTTCAAAAAACCAAACAGCCCCAAAAGGGTTTTGCAAACTCCTGAGCACTAACACATATGACTTATTCTACCTCCTGGTGGGGGGGGATAATCAGATGATTAGGGGTGACTCCTGAAATCCCTGGAGTACAATATTGAGTCCAGCAAAATGACAGCTATTACTGAATCGTAACAGGAGCCTGTGATTGGGTAGGGTAGGTTCTAGCCTCTGCCAGCTCCCAGCACTGGGAGCTAAAGCACAAGTGCCAGCCAGCACTTACTTGCCAGTGACTTCAAGCCTGAAATCACACTGCAAGGAGAGTTGTAAAGTCCCTTGTTTTCTTATAAATTCCCCACAGCCAGCTATGGCATCAGAAGAAGTTGTTACCATAGCAACCTGCAAAGTTCAATCTGCATGTGTTATAGGGAACTGGCCCCATCCCACCCCTCATGTCGAAAACACCTGCTGTTGCCTTAGAAACCTTCCTAATCCTGCTTCTTAGTGAGGAAATATTTTTTGACCTGATCTAGTTTTCTTTTCCCAGAATGATTCCAGCCATGCACCTAAGTGCCAGACTGCTTAGTTTCCTAACTTCCCACAGGAGGTAATAAAAACAAATCAAATCATCATGCTCTTCTCACCTAAGCCAAAGCCTCACTGAAGTGACCTTCTCCCTAATTGGAAAAGTTGGAGTATAAACCAAAGAAAGGGAGGCATTTATGGTTTTCATTCTTTCTAAGGAATTGCAGGGGTGGGGGTTTGAAATCCCTCCCCACACACTAGGGCTAAATAGTTAAGACTTGCTGAAGGTGTTTCAGAGCCAAAGACTCTTAGATCTAAATCCTCACTTGGTATATAACCTTGGACAAATTATTTAGCCTTTCTCATTCGATGTCTCATTTATAAAATGAAGCTAATACTAACAATATCATGGGGTTATAAGGACTTAACAAGAATTAAACAAGACAATCTTTACAGGTGCTAGAAAAACACCAAGCAGCAGCTCTGGCCCTTAGCAGGTACTATTAATTCACATGCCCTCACTGCTTATTGTTATAAAGGGCTGCCTGCCAACTTTGCCAGGTACCCAGGTCTGGTGCCAAAGGGCCCTGAGAGCTGATCACAGAGGGAAGCAAAGGATGTGGCTTTCTGAAACAGGCTCCAAACCAATCTGAACAAAATCCTCAAATATAAGCACATTTATATATACCTACGGGGGGAATGTACAATCTCTCAGGATAAGGCTTTATAAAGGAAATCGTCACCAATTCATAAATATTTACATAACAACCTATTGCTCCTCAGATCTACCAAAAAAACTCCATCTGAGCCCCCTTTACCAGAGACAAGGCCCCCAAGTGAGAAGACCCAGCAATGATGAGTCTGTTCACTGTAGTGAATATAGGGGGCACTAGGGAGGGGTGGAAGACTTAATGAAATTGGCTTCTCCACCCCATGGGCTAAACCTCCCAGATGGCTGGGTGCTATGTTGGCAAAGACCCTCCCCCAGCGTCCCTGCCTTCTCGTTTTTCTTAGTTGACTCCTGCTAAATCTGATGAACCTCCACCTTTCCCCTGCTTTCCAGCATCCAGACTCTAAATGCCCTTATCTCCAGTCACCAGGTTTTTCTCTCTCCAGACCAGACTTTCTTCCCAAACTCTGCTTCCATCAGGTGACCACAACTCCCAGGTCTCACTTTCTCCAGCTGGGACATGTGAGTCTCCCTCACCTCTGACGTAGAATCACCAAGTTTTATCTCGCCAGTGTTCCAGAGTTTCCCAAGCGCACCCATCTCTGACTGTAACAAGTTCCAAACTGGTCTTCCTACCCTGGAGTCTCTGCTCACACTCATCCCAACATGCACCCAGGGATCAATCTTTCCTATCATAGCATTTCCAGCTCCCCCTGCCTTCCTTGAGGCTATTATCTGTCCCCTCACCCCCGCCCCTTATCTCCTGCTGTGGGGAGGGTGCAGTGGAGCAGTGCCTCTATGTTCCTTGCCCAATTTCTTGGCTTGGCCTGCTTCTGCTATTTTTCTAAGGAGAAAGAAATTTGTTTTTTTCAAACAAAATATTACTCCAAACTCCACTATACAGATTACAAAAGACATGCTCTGGGTAAAGGGGTAGGGAAAGGCCTCCCCTCATGGCTGATTCCCTGACCTCAAGGTGGCCCTCAAGGAACCTTCTCAGAAGACTGTTTGCAAATCACTGCCCTAACTTGGCACCTCTGTGGTCCCAGCCCTGGCCACTCCTCCTCCACTCTGTGTCAGCTGTGCCTCTTTGTCTTCTAGGCAGGCCAGAGCAGAGTGGGGGAGGCTTTGCCACCTCCCACCAGGGTGCCCTCCAAACCTCAGTAAAAGGGAAGGAGGGCACTCACCAAGGCCAATGTTCAGGACCCCGCTGGAGTGGAACACTGTCCCAGGTGTTCTGTGCACGGCAACACATGTGATCCTTACAGGTGCCTATGCCACTGTACATACATAGTACACACCTGGCTTCCCTCATCTTACAGAGGACAAAACCAGACCAAAGGGAAGCTTTGTGCTTGCCCACAGTCTCACGAGGAAATGGCAGAGCCTAATTTCTGGCGAGGCAACTGTCTTCAGGGCCCACTTCCCTACCACATGAGGCTGCCTCTCAGTTAAGTCTACATCCATTGCACAATGTCCAGCTCTGGGAACTAACTTAAGAAATAGTTGTTATTACTGGTATCTTTCAACTAGACTCCTAAAGACTAGGACTTATGTTCAAAACCCAGCCCAATACCGTGCTCAATGAGTACTAAAGCAGAACTAGTCTCCTTTACCTAAAGGCCAAAGTCCAAGCTCCTCAACCAGGTGCACAGGACCAGGAGCCCCCAGCAGCACCAGGAGCAGTGCCTCCTCTGGGCCTCCACTGGCTCAGCAGGGGAGACCTGGCAATTTAAAAGCTGTGTCCCGAAGAATCTCGAAGGCAGAAGACCTGCGCTCTCAGTCACTGGCTGGGGAGCTTAGTTGGGTCATTTAACCTCTCTATGCCTCAGTTTCTTCTATAAAACAGACCTTTGGTGAGGAGAAATTGAGTTAGTACCTACAGAGTCTAATGTCTGGCTCTCAGGCAAGGATTGATAAATGGTGGTGGCTTTTATCACCAGGGCTGAGTGCATCCATCAGCCCATTCTTACCTCTGCAACTCAAGCACTTCTCATGAAGACTCTGAGGAGACAGAACTTAAGATTCCTCCAGAGATGGCAGCAGGCAACAGAGCAAATGAACACCAATGACTAGATGTTCTCAGATCGGTAGCATTCAGTAGCAATCAATACAGTGGCCAAGAAACAAGTGATTTATTTAACAAGTAGGCTGTCCTTGAAACTTCCGGACAGTAAAGCCCACCCATTTGTCAGCCTCTCCCTTCTTGGGCTTATTGCTCTGACTTGAGAAGAAAAACATCCTAAACAACTTCCATTTGTTTCTCCTCTGTCCCGACTCTTCAGATGGTTCGGAAAGGATTTCAATCTGTAGCTGTCATTCTCTCCCCACCCCACACTTCTAATCTGCACAGAGCAAGCTGAGCAAGCAGTTTCATTAAGGAAGGATCAAGAGGAAGGTCAAAGCAAAGGTACTCGCAGGACAAACATCTAGGAGTGTGTACAGGTCACTCACGGTGGGTCTGTACAAAGCCCAAGATGATGACACTGTCGTCATTGATGTTTGGCCATCCTAGGCTGACATAAGGTGGGATAGTTGCAGACCCAGCCCCTGCCAGGGGTAAGGCTGACCCTATGAACTTGTGGGTCCAGCAGGATTATAAACAAGCAGACAGGTGTGCTGAGGTAATAGCATAGCCACAGAAAGAGAGGCACCTAGCCAGAGCCTCCTCATATCGACTCTGGACAGGAATCCATGAAACCATTATCAAACAGGTGAAAGGTGGCGATGCTGTAACAGCAGCTGCATTGAGCTCTGGACTCATTTTCATCCTTGTGTACAATGTACACCCTGAGCCAGTCTCACAAGCAGCTTCCTGCCTCGTTCTAACATGTGCAGCCCTCTCCAGCTCTCTTCTGCACACCCTGTAGCCTCTAGAGAACCCAGTCAATCAGAATTCACATGGTTGCACTTTAAAACCTTCCACAACAATGAAGCATGTCACATCATTATCATTTGGCAGCAGTGATATAACAGAGTTGGTTTCTAACTTTCCACGTTTTCCAAGTACTTACAATCTATTGACCACTTATTTATATAAAATGTTATAAAAAATAAATAAAAAAATAAAATAAAATAAAACCTTCCACAACTCCTCAGAACATAGGTGTCTTGTGCTCCTTGGCTTGGTATACAAAGTCCTGTGTCAGCTGACCCACAAATTCCCTTTCTCCAAGGGCTGCTTACCCCATCCCAACTCCAGTTCTACCTGTTACTCTCAGAACAAAACACATACTCAGTCACTTGACAAATACTGATCCATAAAGATCAGTAAGACAGGGATCCTGCACTTCAAGGAGGTCACAGAACACATTGCCCTGCCTTTGCTCTTGCTATTCCCTCATGTGGAATATGCCTTCCCTTATCTCCTCTATCTAGAAAGTGCCTGCTCATCCCTCAAATGTCAGTAACTCTGTGAAGCTTTCCTTGCTTCCTTCCCTCAAAGAATTAACCCCACCATCCCTGGTCCCTGTAAATACCACACAGCATTTATTACCTAGCAATCAGCACTCTTCTGTAACAAGAATATGAAATCCCTAAGGGCAAGGCCCATGTCTCATTCATTTCTGCCTCCCTGCACCAAGGTGGGTGCTGAGTACACACAAGCCAACCAACAAGTGTTCACTGGACTTCCATTTTTACCCAGCATGGAGAAACAGGCATCACATTTACTTTCCTGCCTTAAACAACTAAAAAGCCAGGCAAAACCAGACTAAATAAATAAAACAATAGTTTTCTAACACTGGGCATCAGACAACACAGAAGAGTGATACTTGAAGGGGAAAAACAAACAAGGTAAGTTCTATGGTTGACCCAACTTACTGCCTAGAGAATCTCTAGGCCATGGTACAGTGAGTTGAGGAGAGGGGCTTGGAATCCAGAGAAGCCAAGGTAGCCAAAGCTCATACAGCAGAGTACCACAGAGGAGGGAGCAACACACAAAAAAGTGGAAACCTGCAGAGGACCTCTAGTTCTCAACTAGTACTGATCAGCACCATTAGGACTAGGGACAAACAATCCTGGGATCTCACCTGCCATAACAGAAAAAAACCTCATAATTCACAGGACATCAGTAGAGTATTAAGGAAGATATTGCCTTAGCAGTGAAGAAACATTAGGCCTGGTCTAAAGACTGTTCTGATCCCGCTAATAAAGAGCAGTCTTTAAGGATCAAACTGTTTGTAAGTAACTTAACTGCCCCCAAACAATGTCAAGAATATTTATAGAGATACAAAAATATCCAGCACCCAACAAGGTATGTGTATAATTCACAATGCATGACATCCAACCAGACATACAAAAAAAGCAATAAAATATGACCCATAATAAGAAAAACAACCAAAAGGAACAGATCCAGAAATTATACAGATAATAGAATCAGCAAGCAAGGACATTAAAACAGTTCCTATAACCATATATCACATGTTCAAAAGCTAAAAGAAAAATTGAGCATGTTAAGTAGAGCCACAAGAAGATATTAAAAAGACCCAAATCAAACTTTTAGAGATGAAAACTACAATATCTGAGATTAAAAGTATACTGCTTTAAAGATCTCGAAAAAATACCTCGTTTTATATGGAATCAGAAAAAAACCTCGAATAGCCAAGACATTACTCAGAAATAAAAACAAAGCAGGAGGAATCACGCTACCAGACCTGAGACTCTACTATAAATCGATAGTGATCAAAACAGCATGGTACTGGCACAGAAACAAGAGAGGTAGATGTTTGGAACAGAATAGAGAACCAAGAGATGAATCCAGCTACTTACCGTTACTTGATCTTTGACAAGCCAATTAAAAACATTCAGTGGGGAAAAGACTCCCTATTTAACAAATAAATGGTGCTGGGTGAACTGGCTAGCGACCTGTAGAAGACTGAAACTGGACCCACACCTCTCACCATTAACTAAGGTAGACTCTCACTGGATTAAAGATTTAAACT